>JARQOD010003388.1:0-65496 GCA_033576555.1 Oophaga sylvatica | reverse complement strand
ACCCAGTTTTGACTCGGATTGGCTCCATTGGGGGAAGGGAAATGCCGTGGCAATGCTCAAAAGGGGGGGGGATCCGCAGCAGGCATCGGCACGCAGCTGCGGTAATCTGGCGGCCCTACAGTCCAAAAACATGTTAAAAAAAAAAAATTGTTGCAGGACCTTGGCCAGATGGCAAATTACACGGTGCAAGCCCTAAAATTTTTTAACAAGTTGGAAGAGTGCAGGGGGCACTTTTTTCCCCAAAATCCTATTGAAGGCAAAGGTTATCTGTAAGAAATGCGGAACCCCTTTAGGGGGGGGAAAAAACTCCGAAATTTAAAACCCCTTGCATGCTTAAATTTAAACCCCATGATTTTGCGGGGGGCTAAAAACCCTCATAGCAACATGCAGCTGACTGAAGGGAAGCCATCAATGACATCGCTTCCCCAGTAACCACCGGGGTTACACCCACCAAAAAAATGTGAGGTGTCTTGCGGGCCAAAGCAGTAAAATCACAATTTTTTAAAACAAAGACAGTCTGGCCACACCTTCCCCAACCCCCCCCTCTCAGTCCCCATTCCATCGCTATTAACCATATGCAGTTCTCAATTACTCACCTAGCGAGATCATGGGGACAAAAAGTACTCATCCTCTATCCTTACACGGCTTTGACGCTTGCATCCAAAAACTTTTCTCATTAAATGATGCCCCTCCTTTTGTTTTGAAAGCACACATTCGAATTTTTATGGCCTGCGCTCCCCCATCTATCCCTACTGTCACCTGTCTCTGCATAAGGAGGCCGGGTCTATGCTGACCCAACGGGGGCCGACTAATCCCCTACCGGGGGGACTTTTGGGGGTACGGGGTCCAGGCCCCACGAACCCCCTTTTCCGTGAACCCTGACAACTGTACTAGTCCGAAAGGGGCCCCAAATTTCCCCACCACGGGAAGGGAAAGGGGTAACTGCCTACACACAGTATAAGAAAAACGAACGTAAAGGGGTAAAAAAAAAGACACCTTGCTACAAAACAACAACTCCAGAGGAACACCAAAGGAAAAAATAAATAATAAAGCAGGGGGGGAAAAAAACCCCAACAGGTACTTTAGTTTTTGATTCCAATATGACCCCCTCTGCTTCTCATAATGTTTTTTACCCACTTCCCTAGCAGACACGGGATTAAAAAAACCAAATTTCGCAACTTAAAATTTCAGCTGGCGGGGCTGGTTTTCCAGCACGAAAGGGAAAATTAACTCTCTCACTGCCAAAAAACACCAACACAGAAACCCGCGTAAAACCCCGGGGTTAAAATCGCGACGTCTTCGCAGCAACCCCCCGGAACCAACCGCAGCACTTCATTGCTACAAAAGCCATCCCCCCTCCACCTCTTGAAAGACCGCATTGCCATGCACTAAACAAACAATCAGGGGGGGGGGAAAAACCCCAAAAACAGATCGGGCCAGGGGGCGGCCGGGCCCCTTACGTGTCCATCACTGCACACTGGGTTTTTTGGGGATGGGGGTCCATAGGACAGCCGCGGGGACAGTACGCCTGCACAGGTTTTGGAAAATTTTGGCTATAGCTTCCCCTCCTACAGAAGCGAAGCTCGCGACAGCCTTTTGCTCAGACTCCATCCCATTGCCAGTGTTGCCCCGAGGGTCCCACTATCAAACAACGGGGAAAGATCACAGACTGTTTCAAAAATTGTTTTTGGGGGACAGAAAAGCAGGTTTGGGCCCGACTACTTCAGCGAGAAATGGGCATGGCTGGGCAGTTTCTCTGAGCCAGGGGGGGATCATGAAACAAATTTTAATTTTGGGCCCCAAAACCCCGGGAAAACTCAGACACATACCTTGCCTGGCCACACCTTGAACCTGGTGGGGCATTTTTATAAATAATTCCCCGGGTTACCAGCCCTGGTCCATAAGGGGCGAAGACTGTGCCACCCCCGCTCTCCCCGAACTCCATCATGCAGGCTGCACAACGCTCCACCTCCCCGCACAGCCAATAAAAAAATTGAAAAACAGGGCAACTCCCCCCTGCCATGGTTAAAGGCTGCGAACAGAGGGGGGTGTAATGCATTTGTGGGGGTACACGGGCGCTTTGAGGGCGACAGGGGTTTGGGGAGGGGGAAAAAGCGAAAGACCCTTAAATTTTTTATTTTTTGGGGGGAATGCCACGGCTGGTAAGTCAGCTGCCATCTAACTGACCCCCTTTATGACCCGTCTTCAACTTTGACGCACTTTAAAGGATCAGCTCGAAGCGGGGGGGGAGGAAAAGCCTTGATAAAGTCGGCTTGCTTGGGGGAACTCCCCTGGATGAGTGGAGGGAAGGGGGGGGGATGTTTTTTTGGGGGGAGAGGATTTTTCTCAGGGGCAAGAAAAATGTTGGCTTGCCAAGGCATAGGGGGTTTGGCGTGACGGGGGGGTTGGGGATTTGGCAAAATGCTCCCCACCACCCGGCGTGCATCAGACACCTGGAACATTGCCCAATGTAGATTTTCTCTTGCGGATCCAAAAAGGCCCCCGCATTGCCAAAAATTTTATAAGGATGTTTTTTTAAATGTTGGCCAGCATCCTCAATCCAGCTATAGGGGAAATTTTACAAACATAGCCACAGGAAATCTAGAGTTAATTTTTGGGGAACAAAAAAGCAACTTGGAAAACCGTTTTTTAGAGGCTTCCCCCGCACACACAGCTGTCAGGTTTTACCAGGGCCCCTAGGGGCCAAATGGAAAGTGTTCGGGTTCACACCCCCAAATGGCGTTGAGACGGGGTTTCCCCCTGACCATGTTGGGGGTTGATTTCTCGAGTAACGCCACCGATGGTAACACTAAACACAACGACAGGGGAAACTTTGTCACAGGTTTTAAAATTACCTCTTTTCCCCACCCCATGTTCTCCCCACAGTTCATTCCCCTTTACAGGGGCTGAAAAATTTTACACCTGGCCTGAATTTGGACAATATCCTTTTCAGGACTCGCTTCCCCCTTGGTAGTTCTATAAAATTTTTTTAGGTGCGGTCATCCAGAAAAAAAAGGGGCCCGGGTGTTGACCAAAATGATATTCCCTTTATTAAAATGAACCTGTGGGGTTTTAAGGATTTTGCCACCTTACCTGATGACCATAGGGTTTCCACAAAATGGCTTGCTTTGTCCCCCCTTCCTCCCTTCCCAACCTATTCCCCCTGCTGAACTCCACCTAAAAACCCCAAATATTCCCAGTTTTTTTCCCCTCCCTAACTGAACTTACTCCCCCCCCCCGGGCCCCGTCAGCACCCGGGGGACCCGGGCAAGTCCGGGTCCCCCACAAGGGGGGGGCCCCTACTGTCAGAGACAACCCCCCAAAATTTGGGGGCCCTGTGCCAGTCCGCACCTCAGTTGGGCCCCCCCTTCTTCTCAGGCCCCACTTGCAATACTTCCTCTCCCTGCTCCACTGCGTACCTTCCATTTCCTGACATGACATTAGGCAGAGAGCGCGATGACGTACGCTGTGTGCCCTCGCCGAACGTTCAGTTAGAGAGCTGGGGAAATGGTTGGGTAGAAGTCCCCAGAACATGCCCGCGAGGAGGGGGTTTTTTTTTTTAATGTTTGGACAAAAAGGGTAGCTTATAACTGGGAAAATATGGGGCCCACATACCTGGGCTTATAAATGGGGCCTTCAAAACTGGAGCATCATAAAGGGCCCTTATCCGGGCCTTTTGGGGGGGCCCCTTATATACTGGGATCATATTGGCCCCCTTTTATATGGAGCTTTTATAGGCCCCCCATAACTGGAGCATCATCCTGGGGGGCCCTATAAAGAGATAATAGGGGGCCCATTTATATTGCGCATCTATGGGGGGCATATATATGGGGCACCCAAGGAGCTCATTATATAGGGGGTTTTTTGGGGGGCCCTTTAATTTGGGCATTTTTTGGGCCAACATACACTGGAGCATCATTATGGGGCCCTCATATACTAAATTTATGGGTTTATGGGCATATATAAGC
Source organism: Oophaga sylvatica (assembly GCA_033576555.1). Lineage (NCBI taxonomy): Eukaryota > Metazoa > Chordata > Amphibia > Anura > Dendrobatidae > Oophaga > Oophaga sylvatica. Next base: position 61,528 of record JARQOD010003388.1, on the reverse strand, counting down.
CCTTTTTAATGGGGGATATATTGGGGCTTATGGGGCCCCTTCGTATGGACAATTTTTTGGAGCCCATTCTGTTAAGCAATATATGGGGGGCCCTCATATACTTATGGACTTTTATCGACTCATTTACTTATGGGCAATATTGGGGCCATTATACTCTATGGGACCGTCCTAACGTATGGCAATTTTTTGGGACCTCTTACTGGGCATTATGTGGGGCTCATATACTGTAGGAAATTTAGGGGGCCAATTTTAGGGGCAATATATGGGGCCTTTTTTCTTTGGGGGCAAATATGTGGTTTTTTTACTGTAACGCTTTTTGGGGCCCCTTATTTTTATGGGGCTCATATAGGGGGTTTTTATTTGGTAAAAAAGGGGTATTTTCTGTTCACACATGTTTGAAATAAGTTGGGGAATAGCCGGTTTTTGAGCAGTGGAATTTAATTTTATATCAGTATGTAAAGTAAATGAATTTTGGCCTTGATATATAATTTCCGCCTAAAAGGGCACTTTTAATTAGGAAAATTTAAAGGGGCCCCTGAGCCTTTGGCCCGGGGGCCCAAAACATACCAACCCCCCCCCCCCCAACTTTAGTCAAAAAACCCCCTTTTCAAGCTTACTATTATTTTAAAAAAAAAATTTGGTTACAACTTAATTTAAGAATTTCTTTGGGATTTTAAAGGGATGTGGGGGTTTTTGCCCCCCCTTTTCCCCCACTTTTTTCCATTGATTCATTGGGGTCGGATTTGGGTTCGAACTCCGACTTTCCCGATAGTTGGCCGATTTAGTTTGTAAGTTGGATGGTCTGAAACCTGACTCGACCCTCCCGGAGGCAAAGTCGCTCATCTCTAGCAGTGACTGATGACATTTCATTTGAGTTCCCAGCATGTACTCGGATTCTCAAGCAAAGCATCATCAAAAAGGAAATATAAAAAAAAAGAAAGAAAAGCAATTAGATAGTGTAGTTAGGAAAGTATGGGGAAATTTTTTAATGCAAGTATATTATAAAAATAGTTTAGATTATTATTATTATTATTTATTTATTTATATAACGCCATTAATTCCATGGTGCTGTACAGAGGAGCACTTATGGCACTAAGTAGATGGCACTAAATAGATAAGAATTTAGAATGAAAATTACTTTGCCTTTGGGCCACCCCTTTAAAAGATTACTTACATGTTTTAAATCCATTAATTCTGAGTGGTTGGTGCAGCAATGTGTGCAAAGACCTCCATCAATTGCTCAAAAGACCTCATAGAAGTGCACATCTCAGGAGACAGGACTATGACTTTCTACTGCATCCATTCTGCTCTGTGTGCTCTTCTGTCTTATGAGCTGTGCTTTTTTAACGTCTTTTGAGCAATTGGTGGGGGACTCGAATGATGTGCTCCACAGATCTGCTCAAATTAATGATTGTAAAACATAAAATAATCTCTCAAACGTTACTCTTTAAGGTGCATGTATGCTGCAGCCGATTATCGGTCTATCTAAACAGGCTGTAAATTACCAGATGCAGGAGCAAAACATTTGTTCCTAGGGTGAACATTTTAAGCTTACTTAAAGGAGACTGCTACCCACAAGATGCCAATTAAACTGCATAAACATTTATAATAGGTAACATAGCCAATACAAAAATCTTACCAGGTGTATACAGTTTAACTTAATACTTAATGAAAAATCCATTTTTATTTAATATGCAAGAAGGGCACTTCAGTGCTCCCTTGGCGTTGGTCTATGCCTGGTGCACTGATATGCCCTAATATTTGCATATTAAAGCTAGTTCTTTGTATTAATTGACAGCTTTACATTGGAAAACAGAGAGTGCAAGTGACAGTGTGGGTGTGTACATAATGTGGCTACCGACACGCTCTGATTAATAGATCCTGCCTGTCCATGGTCGCCACTCAGTGCACCTGGAAATGTAGCTAGTGATTTCAGGAAAGATAGCGCCATGTGAGGTGTATATGCTGTCTGCTCACTTAAACACCCCTCATCCTCCTCATTGAAGCTGCTTGAGCTACGACCAAAGACAGGCAGGAACCAGAAATAAGAACGTACCTGCAGCCACATTGTGTGCACAGCCACACTTACACTTGGGGCGCAGCGAATTTAGACCGCACTTGTCCTACCATTAGAGCACTGCTGATCGAGACAGAGACTGACTAATGTGCAAATAGAAGGGTGCAATGCATAGCCCACTCCAAAGGAGCACCAATGTGCCCACATTTGCATAAAAAAAATGAAAGATGCATCAATTACTGCATTAATGCGGCGTGGCATGGAGGCGATGAGCCTGTGGTACTGCTGAGGTGTTATGGAAGCCTGTTAGGTAGTTGGGGAGGACAGGAACAACAGTGGGCAGCCGAACACTGAGATGTTGGTAACTAATGGGTTGCAGATTCCTAAACTAACCACACAACTAGAGGTAGCTGTGGAGCGTTCCTACGTTGATCCTAGACGCCTCGTCACAGCCTGAGAGATTACTACACCTAAAGGCAGAAAGATGAAAGCTATCTGCCCCAGAGCAGATCCCAAAGAAAATAGGAAGCCCCTAACATGTAATGGCGGTTAGACAAGAAGAAAGCACGGACACAGACAGAAAATAGAATGAGCAAACGCGGGGCCACAAGCTGACTAATAGGATAAGACAGGAGAGATTACTTTCTGCAACCCAGAAAACCCTACAAAAATCCAACAATTCTGATTACAAAAATACTGAGATCACATGATCTCGCCACCCACTAAATCAGATCTCAGTGTGAACAAAACCAAGCCGCAGCCACTGAAAAAACAGGAAAAAGAAATGAACAAATAACAGTGGCTCAGATAAACTGAGAGGAGCACAAGCCCCCGGAGGGGACCTGGCTGACCTCCACAGAAGTGCAGGGAACAATGCAAAAAGCAAGCACAAAAACAAAAGCAGAAAATATCTTATTGATAGCAGAAGATGCAGCAAGACTCCGCAAACTTCCAAATGAACCAGGAACCACAATTGAGACAAGAACAAATGATCACCGGCAACCATCATGGAGGGAACCTCCCTTATATCAGACCAGTCAGTGAACCCAGATTGCCATTCTTCGCTGAAAGGTTCAGTACTGTCTGTAACCACCAGAGGGAGCCTCTCTCAGAAACCATCTCCAGCACATTCATAACAGTACCCCCCCTTGAGGAGGGGTCACCGAACCTTCACTTGTGCAACCAGACCGATCAGAATGAGCTCGGTGATAGGCACGGATCAGTCTCCTAGCATGGATGTCCGAAGCAAACACCCAAGAATTATCCTCCTGACCATAACCTCTCCACTTAACCAAATACTGGAGTTTCCGTCTAGAAAAACGAGAATCCAATATTTTCTCAACCACATACTCCATATTGCCATCAACCAAGACAGGGTCAGGAGGCGCAGCCATAGGCTCGACAAACCTCTTCAATAAGGACTTGTGGAACACGTTATGGATCTTAAATGTCCCTGGAAGAAGCAAACGGAAGGAAACAGGATTAAGAATCTCCATGATCCTATAAGGTCCAATGAACTAGGCTTAAACTTTGGAGATGCAACCCTCATAGGGATATTTCTTGAGGACAACCAAACCAAGTCCCCCACTTTAAACCGAGGACCATCAGTCCTATGCCGGTTGGCAAACCATTGGCCTTCTCCTGAGAGAGAGACAACCTCTCCACTTCCTGGTCCCAAATCTGCTGCATTCGCTCACAACAGAGTCAACACCTGGACAGACAGGAGCCTCCGTCTGTCCCGAAGAAAATCGAGGTTAAACCCCAAATTGCAGAAAAATGGAGACATCAAGGTGGCAGAGCTAACCCTATTATTAAGAGCAAACTCAGCCAAAGGCAAAAAGAGACCCAGTCATCTGATCAGCAGACACAAAACATCTCAAATAAGTCTCCAAGGTCTGGTTTGTTCTCTCGGTTTGTCCATTGGTCTGAGGATGAAAAGCAGAGAAAGACAATTGAACACCAAGTTTAGACAAAATGTCCTCCAAAATCTGGAAACAAACTGGACTCCTCTGTCAGACACAATGTTCTCCGGAATGCCATGTAACCGAACCACGTGCTGAAGGAACAAAGGCACCAATTCGAGGAGGAAGGTAACTTAGGTAATGGCACAAGATGTATCATCTTGGAAAACCTATCACAGATTACCCAGATAACGGTCATTCTCTGAGAAACAGGGAGGTTGGAAATAAAATCCATAGAGATATGGGTCCATGGCCTCTTGCGCACAGGTAATGGTATTAACAAACCACTAGAGCGAGAGCAAGGCTTGGAGCGAGAGCAAGTCCCACAGGACTGCACAAATTCCCTGACGTCATGAGACAAAGTAGGCCACCAAAAGGACCGACTCACCAAGTCTCTGGTACCAAAAATCCCAGGATGACCAGCCAACGCGGAACAATGAATCTCAGACATCACACTCTTCTTCCACTGGTCTGGGACAAACAATTTCCCAATAGGGCAGCGCTCAGGTTTATCCTCCTGACACCCTTCCAGAGCCAGTCTCAAATTGGGCGAGATGGCAGAAAGAACTACACTCTCTTTCAAATAACAGTAGGATTGGATAACTCAGGAGAGTCCGCAAAGAAACTACTCGAGAGGGCATCCGCCTTAACATTCTTAGCGCCAAGAAGAAAAGAAACCACAAAATTAAAACGTGTGAAAAACAAGGCCCACCTGGCCTGTCTAGGATTCAGTCGCTTGGCTGATTCGAGATAAACCAGATTCTTATGGTCCGTGAGGACCACCACCTGATGTTTGGCTCCTTCCAGCCAATGTCACCACTCTTCAAAAGTCCACTTCATGGCCAATAACTCCCGATTACCCACGTCATAATTACGTTCAGTTGGAGAAAATTTTCGAGAGAAAAAAGCACAAGGGTTACTCTTAGAGGTCTCTGGATCTCTTTGGGACAAAACGGCACCTGCCCCAATTTCAGAGGCATCAACCTCCACCTGAAACGGTAGAGAAACATTAGGCTGCTGTAGAACAGGAGCAGAAGTGAATCTGCTTAAGTTCCGGAAACGCAGAGACTGCCTCAGGAGGCCAATTCACCACATCAGAACCTTTTTGGTCAAATCAGTCAATGGTTTAACAATACCGAAGAAAATTACTAACAAATTTACGATAAAAATTGGCAAAACCCAAAAATCTCTGAAGAGCCTTTAATGAAGTAGGTTGGACCCAATCACAGATGGCCTGAACCTTGACCGGGTCCATTTCAATAACAGACGGAGACAAAATGAATCCCAGAAATGAGTCCCAGTCATGGAAAAAATCAAGATATCATCCAAATAAACAATCATAAATTTATCCACAAAATCCCTGAAAATATCATTCATGAAGGATTGGAAGACGGAAGGAGCATTAGTGAGCCCAAAGGGCATCACTAGGTACTCAAAATGCCCCTCTGGGTATTAAACGCCATCTTCCATTCATCCCCGTGCTTAATGCGAATAAGGTTATACGCCCCCCTGAGGTCAAGCTTGTAAACCAACTAGCACTTTTCACTCTGGAAAACAGGTCAGAAATCAAGGGTAACGGATATTGATACTTCACAGTGATCTTATTCAAGAGACGATAATCAATACACGGCCTCAATGAACCATCCTTTTGGCCACAAAGAAAAAACCGGCACCCAAGGGTGAAGAGGATGGTCTGATTTGACCCTTCTACAATGACTCCTTGATATAAGATCGCATAGCATCGTGTTCAGGTACAGACAAGTTAAAAAGGCGACCTTTAGGAAATTTACCACCAGGCGCTAATTCAATAGCGCAATCATAGCTCCTGTGAGGGGCAAGGATGCAGAATTACTTTCACTAAATACATCCAAAAAATCAGTCAAAAAGTCAGGAACATCCTGAGACTGGGGAGAGGCAGAAAAAACAGGAGTGTCAGGATTAACACATTGGCAGCCCCAACTGGTCACAGACACAGATTTCCAATCCAAAACAGGATTATGAGACTGTAACCAAGGGAAATCTAGTACAATAATGTCATGCAGATTATACAGCACCAAAAATTTGCAACTCTCCTGATGATCTGGTTCAACCCTCATTATCACCTGAGTAGAAAACTGGGGTTTATTCTCCGCCAAAGGGGTAGAATCAATGCCCAGTAGGGGAATAGACTTCCGCAGGGGTATCATGGGAAACCCACAACGTTTGGCAAAGTCAAAATCCATCAGGTTAATAGCTGCTCCTGAATCAACAAAATCCTGAGCAGAAAATGTGGACAGGGAGCAAATCAGGGTAACAGTCAACAGAAATTTAGTCTGAACACTACCCAAGACAACTAAGCGTGCAAAACGTCTTCCTCGTTTAGGGCAGACTGAAATAGCATGAGAGGGTCACCACAGTAGAAACATAATCCATTGCACTTTCGAAACTCATGACGCTGTGCCCCAGAAGTCACTCTATCACACTGCATGGGCTCAGAAGCTGGCTCACAAGGCAACACTATCTCACGCATACCTCTGCGCTCACGCAAACATCTGTCAATTTGAATAGCCAATGACATAGAATCATTGAGACCAGAGGGAGCAGGGAATCCCACCATAACATCCGTTACATTCTCTGACAGCCCCTTACGAAAAAGGGCTGCCAAAGCATCATCATTCCATTTGGTCAGGACTGCCCACTTTCGGAATTTCTGACAGTACAACTCAGCGTCTTCAAGGCCCTGATTAAATGCCAACAAAGTTCTTTCAGCTTGATCAGTGACATTAGGTTCATCATACAATAACCCCAGAGCCAGAAAAAATGCATCAATATCATTCAAAACAGATCCCCAGGTGTCAGGGAAAAAGAGATAACTACACTTAAAGGCAGAAAGATGAAAACTACTGCCCCGGAGCAGATCCCCAGGCAAGACTCAGCAAACTTCCAAATGAACCAGGAACCACAATTGAGACAAGAACAATTGATCACCGGCAACCATCATGGGAGGGAACCTCCCTTATATCAGACCAGTCAGTGAACCCAGATTTCCATTCCTCACTGAAAGGTTCAGTACTGTCTGTAACCACCAGAGGGAGCCTCTGCTCAGAAACCATCTCTAGCACATTCATAACAGCCGTAGCACTGTATGGTGATATAAGCGGACTCTGTTTATTCACAGAACCGCTGTGACAAAGACTGTGTCCTGTTAGACTCACAGGGAACACAGATGATTGCTAAGCGGATTGCAGTCTGTGGTCATGCAAACAGAACACAAGCAATAATCTCCTCACAGAGTAGACGGTATTCTAATGGCGTTTTCAGCCGAGCCCTGAACACGTGCATACAAAACTCCTCACCGGAGGTGTCGGTATTCTGGGGCTTATTTCAGTCTGACCTAACCACATGCATACATGACCACACTGGCGCAAGCACGTAACAGATTTGATACTAGCACGCCGCCGTGCAGTCATGCACACCTTTTATAGTAGCAGCTACAGGACCTTCCAGAAAAGGAAAAAATGGGAAAGCTGCTTCAGAACTAAAGCAGCCTCAGGACCTTCCTGGAGGACCAATGGGAGTCACTGCAGTACCAGACCATGTGACCACTGATCTCCTATGAGAGATCTTACCCTGAGCATGCTCAGAAGGGAACACACAGGACTTAGACCCAACTACGTCTGCTTGCCACTGACCTGCACTGGTTACAATGGCAGGACCTGGGGAGGCAGCAGTCATCCTCTGCACAGTATTGGACTGGTGAGACGCTGGGACCAACGTCTCTGCTGAGCAGGCTCCACTGTGGCCGGAGATGGAAGGGGGACCGCAGCGGGGATGGCTCGAGATTCCCCTTGTGCAGCAGTGGGAACTCGATCCCTAACACATATAGATACTAACTTGTTGAATAAAGCAATCTCTCAGTTCATATGGAGAGACAAAACACCCTGTTGTGTTTTGGTAGCTGAGGAGAAAAAACAAATACGGCAATACACCAGAGAGGCTGGAACCTATTGAATTGCAGTAACCTGAACTAACCACACAACTAGAGGTAGCCGTGGAGCGTTCCTACGTTGATCCTAGACGCCTCGTCACAGCCTGAGAGATAACTACACCTAAAGGCAGAAAGAGGAAAGCTATCTGCCCCGGAGCAGATCCCCAAAGAAAATAGGAAGCCCCCAAACATGTAATGGGGGTAAGACAAGAAGAAGCACGGACACAGACAGAAAATAGAATGAGCAAACGCTGGGGCCCAATCTGTCTAGACAGAAAAGTACAGGAAAGGATTCTCACTGCAATCCAAAAAACCCTAAAAAATACCAACTCTTCTGATTGCGAAAACACCTGAGATCACAAGATCTCTACCACCTAAATCAGATCTCTGGTGTAACCAAACTAAGCCGCAGCCACTGAAAAAACAGGAAAAAGCAATATGAACAAATAACAGTGGCTTCAGAAAAAGCCCCAGGAGGGGACCCGGCTGACCTCCACAGAAGTGCAGGGAACTATGCAAAAAGCAAGCACAAAAATAAAAGCAGAAAATATCTTATCTGAAAGCAGAAGATGCAGGAAAGACTCAGCAAACTTCCAAATGAACCAGGAACCACAATTGAGACAAGAACAATTGATCACCGGCAACCATCATGGGAAGGAACCTCCCTTATATCAGACCAGTCAGTGATCCCAGATTGCCATTCCTCGCTGAAAGCTTCAGTACTGTCTGTAACCACCAGAGGGAGCCTCTGCTCAGAAACCATCTCTAGCACATTCATAACAACACCCTGTATTAGCCTCAGAAAACCGATGGCCACAAAAACCAGGGGTAAAATTAAATTACCTAAAATCATAGGTTAAAATATTGTATGCCTCTATAGATATATATTTGATTGGATACATGGTCTCAGTTTATTTTCAACTTATAAATGGGAAAGGGATTATGCATACCCTTGGGAATTGAAGGCACTCCTCTATGCAAGACAATCTAGACTGCCTATCCATATCAAAACTTATCATTATTTAGAGACACTATAGCGACGTGGAAGGCAGTCATAAAAAAAATACAAATTGTCATTTATATTTTCTAAATACCTACTGTGATGATGTAACAAGGGCGACTGGGGTGGTATTCCTGACCGAGTTCATCCACAAAACACAGTCCACAGGCACCCCGGCACCTTGTACATGAAACACAGAAGGTCACAGCTTCCCCCATGGATTACCTTTTCTTTCCCCAGCAAAGGTAGTCCAGATAATTAAGTCCAGGCTTACACTTGTGGTCAACAGGGTACATACATTTTTTATAAAAACTGAGATGAGGAAAAGAAGATACAAGACCGGCGTCCTGCTCTTTCCCTGACACTGTCCACGGCCTTACCCACAATGGCCACGGTAGCCGAGATTCAAACAAGTATTCTGCATGCTGGAATCTGGACGTTCACAGTCCCTTCAGCGAGGGGCCCTTCCAAAGTCCTGAGGCTCGTGTCGTGGTCCTTCTGTCCTTGGTCCGGAGCAGCGGATTTCCTCCTCTGCTGGGGTCTGGCAATGCCCCGAATGTTGCTGTATGTCTGCCTTGGGCCCACATGCCCAGGCTACTGACCCAGAGCAGCAGCTTCCTCCCTCCTTTGTGCTGCTGACCCAGCCCCAAATTTAACCCTCAACTGTCCCTAGGTTAACAATAGTAATTAAAGGGGAATTCCCCACATTACACAATACAATACATAGCAAACAGGTGCAACATATGGCGGTACACACATTGGAAATATTACTAGACAAGACATAAACAATACAGTAAATGCACATGGCATAAACAGGGAAGTGCACATAAGAGAAAGAGGTGGCAGACGGGGGTTCCTGCCACCTCCTTACAGTGACACAGCATTTTATCTTAATTAACCACACTTGTATTTTCAGCAAGCCAGGAGAAACAGACTGTTATCTATATGTTGATTTTTGAATGTATGTGTTTCTTTCTGGCTTGTCAAGAAAACACAGACTTTTTTCTTATAAGCCTGTAATATTGACTTATAAGTTGACATCTGATGTAACATATTGTTCTGTTATCCTGGATGACTAGCGGATTGCTGTTCTCAGACACTGTCCAGGGCACCACAACCAGACCAAGCAGACCATTGATGAAGCACACAAAGCAGGTTTCGAATGCCACTATATTCAACCCCACCAACTCTGCCATGGGAAGATGACCTAAGTGGATGTAGCATTTTATCTTAATTAACTAGACATCTATTCAGTAGGCCAAAATTATAAACTGTTGTCTGAAGTATTGACTCTCTTTGTAGGTTAAACTAATATTTCTAAATACATGAATGGCTGTTTTGCATCTTAAAGTATATCCACTCCTACAGCTTATTGTCTGCTATCTTTGCAAAACAGTGATGCAGGGTCATTGAACAATCATGTTTGCTGATATGTTGATTACACATTCTCCAAGCCAGCCAATTTGTTAACTTGTAAAGCAGAGGAGGAAAAACTATGCAAATAGATTACATAATCAAACAATATGAGTTAACCTCATTCACATATTTCTCTTGACCTCTGGATGCTGGTTGAAGTACAGTTGTGAACTATATATGGAGACTTTTTCCTTTATTCCAAGATACTCTACAGGATGTCAGCTTGGGGGAATACAGCCCCAGCTGGAAGAACACAGGACTGCCTAATTGACCATCACTGAAATCGTAGAGATGCTTTAAATAATTTAGTTTTGGGTCACCTGGCAACATACCTCACTTCTCTCAACTAGCTTCCTAAGCTTGTGATTACATCCTCTCTGTGGGGACCCAACAAAAGCAGGGAGTACCAGGTGGGGGTAGTCAGCCTTGGAAGCAGCTCTAATCCCGGCGACTTGGCGGAAGGGTGAGACTCTGTAATTGCACCATGTGTGTTGGTGGTTCAATAAATTATTGCCACACTGTATTCAGTGATATAAGCCCTGGTCCATGCAGTCTTTCTAAAGACAGCCCGGCCAGCGGATGAGAACATCCACTGACCCTATGTCTCTAAACTTACCTCACTGGAATAATCTAGAATTCCTGCAGGGAGTGGAAAATAAAATATTCAAGAGGATAAATAATATTATACAGCTATTGCATCCCAAAGAACCAGAGTGGATGAAAAAAGTGAATTAATGAAAAAATCCCACTTAATTCCCAATCAAATAATTACATTTGAGCAGATTAGACATTATTTTATGAATCTCTTGGATGCTATCTCCAAAAAGAATAAATATTAGTGATGAACCCGTTCTACACCCGGGTGGCAAGCATTTTTATAGGTATATGGTCTCCCATCCTGGTATGTGCTGCCCCCCTCCTATCCTGGTATGCATGGCACCCCTCATCCCTATCCTGGTATGCATGGTACCCCTCATGCCTATCCTGGTATGTTGGGTCCCTTCACCCCCACCAAAATCTGGTATGCATGGCACCCCTTTCCTACTCCTGGTATGCATGGTCCCTTCATCCCCTAATCCTGGTATGCATGGTACCCCCTCATCCCTATCCTAGTATGCATGGTACCTGCTCATCCATATCCTGGTATTCATGGTTCCCTCACCCCCCCAATCCTGGTATGCATGGTCCCCTCACCCCCCAATCATGGTATGCATAGTCCCCTCACCCCCCAATCCTGGTATGCATGGTCCCCTCCCGCCCAATCCTGGAATGCATGGTCCCCTCTCCCCCCAATCCTGGTATGAATGGTCCCCTCACCCCCAATTCTGGTATGCATGGTCCCCCCTCATCGCTATCGTAGGATGTATGGTACCCTTCACCCCCCAATCCTGGTATGGATGGTCCCCTCATCCCCAATCCTGGTATACATGGCACCCCTTACCTCCCAATTCTGGTAGGCATGGTCCCCTCACCCCCCAATCCTGGTGTGCATTGTACCCCTCTATCCTGGTATGCATGTTACCTCTCATCCCCCAATCCTGGTATGCATGGCCCCCTCACCCCCCAATCCTGGTATGCATGGTCCTCTCACCCCCCCATCCTGGTATACATGGTCCCCTCGTCCCTTTCCTGATATGCATGGTCCCCTCACTCCCAATCCTGATATGCATGGTCCCCTCACACCCCCTATCTTGGAATGTATGGTCCCCACCCCCCCAATCCTGGAATGCATGGTCCCCTCACCCCCAATCCTGGTATGCATGGTCCCCCTACCCCCAATGCTGGTATGCATGGTCCCCCTTCATCCATACTGGTAATGCATGGTACCCCCTCACCACCTATCCTGGTATGCATTGGTCCCTCATCCCCAATCCTGGTATGCATGGCCCCCTTACCCTCCAATCTGGTATGCATGGTCCCTCATCCCCCAATCCTGGTATGCATGGTCTCCTCACCCCCTATCCTGGTATGCCTGTTATCCCTCACCCCCATTCTGTATGCATGGTCCCCTCACCCCCCCAATACCTGGTATGCATGGTCCTCTCACCCCCATCCTGTATGCATGGTCCCCTCCCCCTATCCTGGTATGCATGGTCTCTCACCCCAATCATATGCATGGTCCCCTACCCTTATCCTGGTATGCATGGTCCCCTCCCCTCCCCACCCAATCCTGGTAATGCATGGTCTACTCTCACCCCCCCAATCCTGATATGAATGGTCCGCGCACCACCCCAATCCTGATATGCATGGTCCTCTCACCCCCCAATCCTGATGTGCATGGTCCCCTCACCCCCCAATCCTGGAATGCATGGTCACCTCACCCCCAATCCTGATATGAATGGTCCCCGCACCACCCCAATCCTGAAATGCATGGTCCTCTCACCCCCAATCCTGATGTGCATGGTCCTCTCATCCCCAATCCTGATGTGCATGGTCCCTCACCCCCCAATCCTGATGTGCATGGTCCTCTCACCCCCAATCCTGATGTGCATGGTCCTCTCACCCCCCAACCCTGATGTGCATGGTCCGCTCACACCCCCAATCCTGATGTGCATGGTCCACTCACCCCCCCAATCCTGATGTGAATGGTCCTCTCACCCCCCAACCCTGATGTGCATAGTCCCCTCACCCCCCAATCCTGATGTGCATGGTCCCCTCACCCCCCAATCCTGATGTGCATGGTCCCCTCACCTCCCAATCATGATATGCATGGTCCCCTCACCCCCCAACCCTGATGTGCATGGTCCCTCTCACCCCCAGTCCTAATGTGCATGGTCCCCTCACCCCCCAATCCTGATGTGCATGGTCCCCTCACCCTCAATCCTGATGTGCATGGTCCCCTCACCCCCCAATCCTGATTTGCATGGTCCCCTCACCTCCCAATCCTGATGTGCATGGTCCCCTCACCCCCAACCCTGATGTGCATGGTCCTCTCACCCCCAATTCTAATGTGCATGGTCCCCTCACCCCCCCAATCCTGATGTGCATGGTCCCCTCACCCCCAATCCTGATGTGCATGGTCCTCTCACCCCCCAATCCTGATGTGCATGGTCCCCTCACCCCCCAATCCTGATGTGCATGGTCCCCTCACCCCCAATCCTGATGTGCATGGCCCCCTCACCCCCCAATCCTGATGTGCATGGTCCCCTCACCCCCCAATCCTGATGTGCATGGCCCCTCACCCCCAATCCTGATGTGCATGGTCCCCTCACCCCCCAACCCTGATGTGCATGGTCCCCTCACCCCCCAATCCTGATGTGCATGGCCCCCTCACCCCCCAATCCTGATGTGCATGGTCCCCTCACCCCCCCAATCCTGATGTGCATGGTCCCCTCACCCCCCAACCCTGATGTGCATGGTCCCCTCACCCCCCAATCCTGATGTGCATGGTCCCCTCACCACCCCAATCCTGATGTGCATGGTCCCCTCACCCCCCAATCCTGATGTGCATGGTCCCCTCACCACCCAATCCTGATGTGCATGGTCCGCTCACCCCCCAATCCTGATGTGCATGGTCCCCTCAGCCCCCCTATCCTGATATGCATGGCCCCCTCACTGCTATTAAACTGCACACATACCCCCAAAAAAAAAAAACCATTATACTCACCTTTCATCCCTGTGCTCCAGCGCTGTTCCGTTCTGCTGGACGCCGGGGGAGGAGAGCGGCGCCGGCGTACGCGCATGTCCATACCGCGCGGGTCGGCACCATATTGCTGAAGACACACTGTAAATGTGTCTTCAGCAAAATGGCGCCGGATAGCGCTATTGCGCATGCGCGATCCGACGCGCACTCCTTGTCTCCTGCCCCGGGAGAAGAGAAGCACCGCGGCAACACTCCTCCCGGTCAGGTAAGTATGGGAGTATGGCGCCGGAGATCGCGGTATGCATCCAGTACGCATACCGCAATCTCCGGCGCCATACAGAGTACTCACCGCTCTGGATGCCTCACTCTGTCTGGAGCCAGACTGCGCAGGCGTGTCGCGCTTGCGCAGTCTATGAAGGCTTCAGACAGAGTGACGCTCCTAGCGTTATATTATAGATAATGATTTTGACTGCCTGGTAAGGGCTTCGGAAAATTCATCCTCTATTTCCTTTTTTATAATGAAATGAGAGATATAATGCTGGGGGTCCAACCTGGAACTTTCTTTAAATGCTCAGAGAAACAACTTAATGTCCAAGACATTGTATCTAAACTAAGAGAGGGCTGGGAGAAAACTTGTAAACTAATACTCAATGGGATGAGGAGGGAAACCCAATACAAGATGATAAACAAGGCAATATATGCCTTTGATCTTGCAAGAACACCCCTTAAACCTGACAGAATCACACAATGTCCAAAATGTGGAACTCCTTCTACAGACTTGCTACATGTGATCTGGCTATACCCAAAATCGCAGACTTTTTGGGGACCAATCTTTAAGTGCATTGAAAACTCAGGTTCCAAATACCTCTCACTATATTATTCCATTCTTGACCAAGTGAGAAGGTATGAAAGGGGAAACAACCATCATCAGCTCCCCCCTTAGTTCATGTGATAATTTTATTAGCCAAAAGATTACTATTAGGTTACAGACTGAGACCCTTGATACCAACATTTCAGGAATTCATTTCACAATTGAAAAACCTACTGTATATAGAAAGATAGGATGCAGTAAAAAAGGGAGCGCACAAGCAAATATTTTGTCAAATGGAAAACATTTATTGAGAAAAACTATATTTCAAAATAAATTTCACAAATTGTTTCTCCATTTATTGCCTAAACATGGCATCATACTGAAAGATTGAAGGGATCTTTGGGGAAACTCCTGCAGGAAACAGTTAAGAATGATGGTAACATAAGTAAGAATAAAAAAATGAAAAGAATATTATGTGATATGTAAAATATAATGCACAGACACTTAAAATTTGATGCTTTGTAATGCATCCATGTATGTACAGGTTTCTCTCACAAAATTAGAATATCATCAAAAAGTTAATTTATTTCAGTTCTTCAATACAAAAAGTGAAGCTCATATATTATATAGAGTCATTACTAATAGGGTGATCTATTTCAAGTGTTTACTTCTGTTAATGTTGATGATTATGGCTTACAGCCAATGAAAACCCAAAAGTCATTATCTCAATAAATTAGTATACTTCATAACACCAGCTTGAAAAATGATTGTAAAATCCAAAATGTTTGCCTATAGAAATGTATGTTCAGTAAATTCACTCAATACTTGGTAGGGACTCCTTTTGCATCAATTACTGCATTAATGTGGCGTGGCATGGAGGCTATCAGCCTGTGGAACTGCAGAGGTGTTATGGAAGACCAGGTTGCTTTGATAGTAGCCTTCAGCTCATCTGCATTGTTGCATATGGTGTCTCTCATCTTCCTCTTGACAATACCCCATAGATTCTCTATGGGGTTAAGGTCAGGAGAGTTTACTGGTCAATCAAGCACAGTGATACTGTTGTTTTTGGTACTTTTGGTAGTGTGGACAGGTGCCAAGTCCTGCTTGGGAATAAAATTTCCATCTCCAAAAATCTGCTCAAAAATTTACTGGTTTACACCTGCGCTAACTTTGGTCTTGTTAAAACACAGTGGGCCTACAAAGGCAGATGACATTGCTCCCCAAATGAACATTGATTGTGGAAACTTCACACTAGACCTCAAGCAGCTTGGCTTGAGTGCCTCTGAAACAGACTAAAGGGATCTTTTTTAAATGCTTAGGAAGCCTTTGCAGGTGCTTTTTGTTAATTAATCTAAATTACTGAGATAATGACTTTGGGGTTTTCATAAGCTGTAACCCATAATCATCAACAATAACAGAAATAAACACTTGAAATAGATTACTTTGTTTGCAATGACTCAATGTAATATATGAGTTTCACTTTTTGTATTGAAGAACTGAAATAAATGAACTTTTTGATAATATTCTAATTTTGTGAGAAGTACCTGTATCTAGTTTTCCTGAGATGTCTTATTGATTATACAAGCCTGTATTGTCCACAAAGAACTGCTAGGAATATAAATTATGTTGTAAATCCTATACATGTAAAAGCTATTCAATTAAACATTGAGTTCACTAAAATCAATCAAAATTTGTTTAATGCCTTTCTGACATTAGACGTACTATCCCGTCCATGTGACCTGGGCCTATTTGCCCATGGACGGGATAGTACGTCATGTGCGATCTGCCGCGCTCACAGCTGACACCCGGAACTAAGTGCCAGGAGCAGTCAAAGACCGCTCCCGGAACTTTAACCCCCGGAACACTGCAATCAAACATGATCGCAGCGTTCCAGAGCCGGCACAGGGGCTGACAGCCCTCTGCCTTTAGATCGAAGACCCCACGGCACGCCGCGGGGTCCCGTTCGCTGCCATGGAGACCTGATGTTGTTATGATGCCATCCGGGTCTCCAGAGCTGTGAAACTTCCTGTCATGAGCAGTGCATGTCAGGAAGTCCCACAGTTTAGTGTACAGTAGCTGCAGCGCTGACAGCTTCTGTAGCATGCAGATGCTGCGTCATCTGCATGCTATAGTAGTGATCAGCCTGCACAAAATCATTGTCCCTTAGTGGGACAAAGTGTAAAAATAAGAATTAAATTAAAAAAAAAAAGTAAAGAATTGTAAAAATATTTTTTAAAAAATAATAAAAAAACAATATTTATTCTATCACTAAATAAATATTTGAATAAAAAAAATCTAAACAAAAAAAGTACACTTATTTGGTATCGCTGCGTCTGTAACGACCCGACCTATAAAACTGTCCCACTCTAGTGAACATCATAAAGAAAATAAACAAGGCAAAAAACAATGATTTATCATCATACCACCGAACAAAAGTGGAATAACGCGATCAAAAGACGGATATAAATAAACATGGTACCACTGAAAACACCATCTTGTTCCACAAAAAATGAGCTGCCATGCAGCATCATCAGCGAAAAATTAAAAAAGTTACAGCTCTCAGAATAAAGCAATGCAAAAATATTTATTTTTTCTATAAAATAGTTTTTATTATATTAAAGTGCCAAAACATAAAGAAAAATATAAATGAGGTATCGCATAATCGTACTGACATGAAGAATAAAATTTCCTCATCAATTTTACCACATGCGGAACGGTGTAAACGCCCCCCCAAAAGAAATTCATGAACTGCTGGTTTCTTCTCATTCTGTCTCCCAAAAATCGGAATAGAAAGCGATCAAAAAATGTCATGTGCCTGAAAATGGTTCCAATAAAAATGTCAACTTGTCCCACAAAAAACAAGACCTCACATGACTCTGTGGGCCAAAATATGGAAAAATTATAGCTTTCAAAATGTGGTGACGCAAAAGTTATTTTTTGCAATAAAAAGCGTCTTTTAGTGTGTGACAGCTGCCAACCATAAAAACCCGCTATAAAACCCACTATAAAAAGTAAATCAAAACCACCTTTATGACCCCTTAAGTTATGGAAAAATAATAAAATAAAAAAATGTATTTATTTCCATTTTCCCGTTAGGGTTGGGGCTAAAGTTAGGGTTAGGGTTGGGGCTAGCGATGGGGTTAGGGTTTGGATTAGGGTTAGGGTTGGGATTAGGGTTAGGTTTGTGGTTTGGGTTATGTTTAGGGTTGGAATTAGGGTTACAGGTGTGTTTGGGTTAGGGTTGTAGTTAGAATTGGGGGGTTTCCACTGTTTAGACAAATCAGGGGCTCTGCAAACATGACATGGCGTCTGATGTCAATTCCAGCCAATTCTGCGTTGAAAAAGTCAAACTCTTCTTCTTCCCTTCTGAGCTCTGCCATGCGCCCAAACAGTGGTTTACCCCCACATATGGGGTACCAGCATACTCAGGACAAATTGCATAACAACATTTTGGGTCCAATTTCTACTGTTACCCTTGAGGAAATAAATAATTGAGGGCAAAAATATCATTTTTGTGGAAAAAAATACAATTTTTTATTTTTACGGCTCTACGTTATGAACTTCTGTGAAGCACCTGGGGGTTCAAAGTGCTTACCACACATCTCATTAAGTTCCTTAGATGGTCTGCTTTCCAAAAAGGTGTCACTTGTGGGGGTTTCCACTCTTTAGGCACATCAGGGGCTCTCCAAACACGACATGGCCGTCCGATCTCAATTCCAGCCAATTTTGCATTGAGAAGTCAAACAGCGCTCCTTCCCTTCCGAGCTATGCCATATGCCAAACAGTGGTTCCCCCCCATATATGAGGTATCAGCGTACTCAGAACAAATTGCACAACAACTTTTGGGGTCCAATTTCTCCTGTTACCCTTGATAAAATACAAAAAAGTGGATCTGAACTAAATTTTTTTGTGAAAAAAAGTTAAATGTTCAGTTTTTTTAAACATTCCAAAAATTCCTGTGAAGCACCTGAAGGGTTAATAAACTTCTTAAATGTGGTTTTGAGCACATTCATGGGTGAAATTTTTAGAATGGTGTCTCTTTTGTGTATTTTCTATCATATAGTCCCCTCAAAGTGAATTACAAATGTGAACTGGTCCCTAAAAAAATGGTTTAGAAAAAACGAGAAATCGCTGGTTAACTTTTAACCCTTATAGCTTCCTAACAAAAAAAAATTTGGTTCCAAAATTGTGCTAATGTCAAGTAGACATGTGGTAAATGTTATTTATTAACTATTTTGTGTGATATAACTCTCTGATTTAAGGGCATAAAAATTAAAATTTTTAAAATTGTGAAATTTTCAAAATTTTCACCAAATTTCTGTATTTTTCACAAATAGACACGTTATATCAAAAATTTTTTTACCACTAGCGTGAAGTACAATATGTCATGAAAAAACATTCTGAGAATCGCCAAGATCCGTTGAAGCATTCCAGAGTTATAACCTCATAAATTGACAGTGGTCAGAATTGTAAAAATTGCCTGGTCATTAACGTGCAAACCACCCTAGGGGGTAAAGGGGTTAAAATAAAAAGGACATAACTGTGCTATGTTATGGTGGGCTCCACTTCACCCACACTCCTTGCCCTGGCAACAGACATGGTGGAGGAGTGGGTATTCTCCTTTCTACCAACTGCACCTACAGATCAGTCCCACATCTACCCTTCCTTATCCTCCTCTCTTTGGAAGTCCACTCGGTCCGCTTCTACTGTCACTCCAACCTCCAAGTGGCTGTCATATACCGACCGCCAGGCCCAACCACTGCCTTTATTGTCCAGTTCTCCACCTGGCTTCTTCACTTTCTCTCTTCTGATATTCCCCCAATCACCATGGGTGACTTCAGTATCCCCATTGACACCTGCCAGTCAGCAGCCTCCAAACTCCTGTTGCTCAATTTATCTTTTCAACTTACTCAGTGGTCCTCCTCAGCCACCCACACAGACGGAGATACATTAGACCTGGTCTTTACCCGTCTCTGCTCCCTATCTAACTTCACAACCTCTCTTCTCCCTTTATCTGACTATCACCTACTCATGCTCTGATCATTGTCCTCCTCACCTGTCACCCATGTCCAGCAACTGGTGCACCACTACAGAAACCTCACACATCTAGACACTCACATACTCTCTGATTCTATTACACCACTGGCATCCATCTTCACTCCATGACACAGACTCTGCCACTACTTTCTACATTGCCCCTCTCGCATCAGCTATCGACTCAATTGCCCCTCTCATGCATAGCAGAGTACAATGAATCAATAGACATCCCTGGTACAATAACATCACTAAAAAGCTTCAGCAAGTATCCAGGGTTGCAGAGCTGTGTTGGAAGAATATGCATTTGCAAGACCCTTCACCGCATTCAAGCAAGCAACATGTGTGTTCAACTCAGACCTCACCTCTGCTAAACAGGCCTACTTTACATCTCTCGTATCTTCCTTATCCTACAACCCCCAAACAGTTTTTTAATATTTTTAACTCCCTCCTCTACCCACCACTTCCCCCTCCAACTTCCCTAATCTCTGCAGAGGACTTTGCCACGCACTTCAAAAATAAGATAGCCCAAGCAAGTCAAGCCTTTATAGTTCAACCACCACAACCACTTTGTATACCAGAACAATACCCTTACCCCATAACCTCCTTCTCCAAGATCAGTGAAGGAGAGCTTACTCATCTCCTCTCCAAATCACATCACACCACTTGTGCTCTTGACCCTATCCCATCCCACCTACTCCCTAATCTCACCACAAGACTTATCACATCCCTAACCCATTTCTTCAACCTATCACTAACTTCTGATACCTTCTCCTCTCCTTTCAACTATTCCAAAATCCATCTATCCTCAAATAGCCATCCCTTTACCCAACAGCTATGTCCAGCTACTGCCCCATATCGCTGCTCACATCTGCTTCCAAACTCCTTGAGCAGCACGTCCACGCTGAACTTTCCTCTCACTGTGCATCTAATTCACTCTTCGACAACCTACAATCTGGCTTCCGTCCCCGCCATTCCACTGAAACTGCATTAACCAAAATCACTAATGACTTACTTACAGCCAAAGCTAGCAGACAATTCTCTATACTCCGCCTTCTAGACCTGTCCATTGCTTTCAACACAGTTGACCACTGCCTCATACTACAGATCCTCTCTTCCTTTGGTGTCAAAGACCTTGCAACATCCAGGATCTTGTCATAGCTTGCCAACCACGCATTTAATATCTCCTAATCCCATACTAACTCCTCATCTCACGCTCTCTCTGTTAGTGTCACTCAAGTCTCTGTCCTACTCTTCTCCATCTACACCCTTGGCCTGGGACAACTCATAAACTCTTATGGCTTCCAGTGCCATCTATATGCTGATGACACTCAGATCTACCTCTCTGGCCCAGATGTCACCTCTCTGCTGTCTAGAATCACAGAGTGTCTATCAACCATATCCTCCTTCTTCTCCTCTTGCTTCCTCAAGCTCAATGTGGACAAATCTGAACTAATTATCTTTCCTCCATCTCACATATCTTTCCTACCTGATCTATCTATCGCAATAAATTACATCACACTTTCCCCTGTACCGGAAATCTCCTTCCTCGGAGTAACCCTTGACTTTGCTCTGTCCTTCAAACCACACATCCAAGCTCTCACCACCTCCTGTAGCCTCCAGTTCAAAAATATTTGCAGAATCCATCCTTTCCTCAACACTCAATCTACTAAAATGCTTGTACATGCCCTAATCATCTCCCGCCTCTACTACTGCAACATCCTCCTCTGTGGCCTATATTTTATCACTCTTGCTCTTGCACTCCAAGTCTCTCCTACTCTTTATCTTTTTTCCTCTATTACTTCCTCTTCCTTTCTTTTTCAATATCTTTCACTGTCTTGATAAGTCACACCTTCATAAGCGCACTCCTTTTTTACTCCTGTAAACAAAGTCACTATTGGTCGGTGGAAAGGGTGCCAACTCTGGCATTACAATTAGTGACGGGCAGACCCTTGAATGTTCAAGTCCATCAGGTTCGGACTAACATTAAAAAATGTTTTGTTCATGTACCAGAACAGTGCCCGAACTTGGACCCTATTCAAATGAATGGGGGGCCCAAACATCCAGTATTTCCAATGTGTGAGCCATCATTTGTGACCAGCATTAAACAGGTTACTGTTAGTGGTAGGCACCGGGTTTTTCCCGCTGCACAGGTTGGTTCCCAGGAATTGCCTAGTGCCGTGGTATCCCATTCATGTCCGGCCACTCTGGCTGTTGCTCAGTGCAGACCTCGGTCCTGGCATCTTGCTCAGGCTCACAGAGTACCTTTGGTTACTGTTGGCTCTCCAGCTAAGTCTATGGTAACCAGTGTTATACAAGTGCAGCCTCACATCCTGGAGTCTTAAGTCCAGAGATCGCCATACTGAGCATGTCCATGATGTCTCGTCTGGTGCCCAGACCTTATCTGCTCAGGTGATGTGACAGCTCCGGATTGGCCCACGGACGATGTCAGCTTAAGTGTTTGGGGTGGAGCTTTGAGTTTAAAAGGCTCCCAGCGACACCCACAGGCGCGCTAGTATCATTTATGGTTGGTGTGTGTGAATGGATATGCTACCACTCTGTATGCATGTGTGTGTGTTAGCTACCTTCATAGGCAGGGTTTTTTGGCCCTGCTTGGCTTAGCACTTGTTTCAGCCACATGTGCGGTTAGCACGGGTCAATCTCAGGGCAAGATCCAACCATTAGAGCTTTGCTCCCCTGTGTGTTCTACAGGGTTTTCCTCTTCCGCCTTTTGTGTTTTTTCTCTTGTCTCAGCATCTGCTTCTTCCCTGTGTGCGGTTAGCACAGCTTACTGGCAGAGCTGGCGCAACTCACGTGCTGAATCCCTGTGACACTAACAGGGTATTGCAATTATTATTTGTTGGTTTGGTATCCTCTCTGTGAAGTTAACAGAGCGAGGTATCCTGCATTCAGTTCATTCACACAGTGTGGCGTTAACTCAGTGTGCTTAAGGAGAACGCTCGCTACTCCGTACCGTCATTGTTCACATTAGCAGCAGTTTTACATCTCTGCACGGTGGACCCCGGGTTGTGATTGCACTTTAAGTTATGTTTTATTCCAGTGCAGTCCACCAACCCTATCAGTCAGTCACCGGCACTACTCTCATCATTGTACACCTGGTCTCTCTTATAGCAGCGAAAGCAGATGATTAGAGTAATCATCACCTGGTGCCTGTTCAATAAAATAAAAAAAATGGTGTGGGGCCCCCTCTATTCTTGCTACTCAGCGCAGGCAAAACCAACAGCTGTGGGCTGCATCCCTCAGTTGTCAGATGTTATCTAGGCTGGTTATCAAAAATAAAGGTGTCCCAACGCCGTTTTTTAAAATGATTTAAATAACAAAAAAACATGATATAGTTGATATTCTCAGACTGGTAAGGGGCCATGGATATTGCACCCCACAGACAAAAAACAGCAGTCTGCAGCCACCCCAGAAAAGTCACATTCGTTAGATGCGCCAATTATGGCATTTTCCCCAACTTTTCTCATTTGCCCATGTGCGGATGCAAGTTGAGTAATAATTATAGGGTTGATGTCAGCTGTTTTATGTTTGCTGACATAAAGGCCAGGGGTTAGTAATAGAGAGGTGTCTATCAGACACCCCCATTAATAACTCCATATTGAAATTTAAAAAAGACGCAGAGAAAAGTCCTTATTTTGAAATAAAAACTCCCTGATCCTCTTTTAAGCATTTATTCAACAAAGTTAAAATTTAAAAAGCGAAAGTTATACTCACCTTTCTGGCTATCATCAATAAATGGCCATCTGGACGATCCAATGAATCCGATAGTTTGGAGTGCAGATACATAAGTTATGAGAATACTCACGACGCCAGCCGGCACACACTGAGCAGAGCATGAGAAGTTCTTCCTGTGACCATTGGTAACCTTAATGACATTACCACTTGTCACACGCAGCTGTGTTCTCACGCTCTGCTGAGTGTGCCCTGGATAGAGGGCTGAGTGGTCACATCATGCCATCGCTCAGCAATGCATCTAGATATAGCTGAATTGGACCACGTCGTGGGACATATGGATTATCTTCAGACAGGTGAGGAATGCTGTTTTTTTTATTTGAAAATAATAATCGGATAAAAGAGGGTTGAGTTTTTTATTTCAAATAAAGGACTTCACTCAGTGTGTGTGTATGTTTTTTAACGTAAACATACGGGGTCAGTAATGAGGCATCTGATATACGCCTCTCCATTACTAACCTGTGGTCTTTATGTCAACGGCCATAAAACAGATGACATCAACCCCACAACTATTACCCTACTTGGTATCACACAAGAGCAAATGGGAACAGCCGGGCAAAGCGCCAGAATGGAAGCTTCTAATAGATGCACCATTTCTGTGGTGACTTTGGGCTGCTATTTTAAGCTGGGTAGGAACAATATCCATGGCCTCTTCCAACTCTGAGAATACCAGCCCCTAGCTGTCTGCTTTAGCTTGGCTGGTTGTCAAAAATGGGGGGACCCAACAGTGTTTTTAAAACTTTTTATGTGACTGTGGGTGCATTATACATTGCGAGGGACCCTCATACAGTTGAAAGGGAGACTTATATATTTTAAGGTCATACAGTTGAAAGGGAGACTATATATTTTACGGTATGCTGTGGAGCGCCCTCAAAATGTGAGGCTTATTTTATAGCAGCTAATGTGGGGACAATTATGCAATAATGGTTCTTATTTGGGGGCCATCACATAGTGTATGGATTTTTGTGGGGAGCCCTCATACAGTAGTGAAGTTAATGTGAGGGCCAATATACAACTTGGGGACTAATGTTGGGGCCATCATACAGTGTGGGGACTATTGTGGGGATCTTCATACAGTATAGGAGTATTCTGGGGACTTTAAAGTGGGGACTAATGTGGGAGCCATCATAAAGTGTGGCAACTACTGTGAGGGCCATCATAAAATGTGGGGACTACTGTGAGGGCCATCATACAGTGGGATGGCCATTATGCAGTTTGGAGGCCATCATACAGTGTAAGGACTACTGCGAGTGTAATTTACTCTGTTTTGTGGGGACAATTGGCCGACATTATTAAAGAGATTTTCTACTACTAATTCACCCACTTTCATTAGTCTTAACTCTTTCTAAGGCCGGTTCACATGTCCTGATATTTCCGGTACTGGAAAAACCGGTACCTGAGATATCCGTGTCCGTGTGTCAATTTGACACATCCGTGTGGCATCCGTGTGCTATCCATGTGACCATGTGTACCATCCATGTGTGATCCATGTGCTGTCCATGTGGATATGTACCAGGGCCTAGTATTGAAACAATTTGCTTCAATTTTAACCCTATGACTTTAAAAATGCACACAGATGGCAAACTGACGCCATTTGTAGCAAATGAACTTCAAAGAACACATGCCCACAAATTTGAATCATTGATAGTAATTAGATATCACAAAGTTATGTGTGATGAGCATAATACAATGGACAGAATCAAGGGAACAATCGCTAGATTAATGAACACAGAACAGCACAAACACGATCAAAGGGTCCCAAACAAAAGTTAAAAAGTGTCAAAAAACTTTATTGGAATAATAAAAATACAGGGGAGCATGGCAGGAAAAACTCCATACCAGATAACACATGTGGGAGAAAAAGAGGACACACATGGGAGGAATCTATGAAAAGACGTAATTGTAATTCATCCATAAAAGTAGTAAACTGCAAGTGCAGAGGAAAGTGATATACAATATTGCAACATCCCAAATGGCTGGTAAAACAGTTTACAAAGAACAGATATGTACTAGTAGTCAAAATTAAAGATGCTGAATTAACAGGACATCCATTTTACTGTTCAGACCCGGGAAGACCATCCAGTGTGTCCACCCTCGACACGCGTTTCGTCGTGATTGCTTTCCTCAAGGGGTAATGAGAGAGGGGTAGTGAGGGGTTTAAAAATACCCATCCACCAATGATATGTGTAGAAGTGGCTGACATACGAAGAGAAAGTTAGTAATGGTGCCGCCCACTGCTGATGACTGAACCCCGTTGTCATGGGGTCGGTGAGACGCTGACAGCGTCACAAAGTACGTCAACAAGCAGCGCCCGTCCAGCCTCAATTGACGCGCCCGTGGACGAGGCAACCAAAGACGCCAGGCGGCGTTGGCGTCGTGTGCCAGGTGACGTCACTGACTCGTGATCAGTCACCATAGCAACAAATGACGCCAAGAGACGCCAGGTTTGTCTGGAGCAACGGTACAGGCGCGTATCGGCGGTGGGCATAATATAGAGAAGTAGCATGCCTAATGCAGAGTAAATGGGAATGAACCATTCTAACTTCAATATTAAAGTGGCAGTAGTATCATAATGAATACAATAACAATAAAAAGATATCAAAAATCAGGAAAGAAGATACAGCAACATATGATGATTACAGCAACATATCATGATTGCAGCAACATAGATAACAACAATATACAGAGGATAAGAGTAAAATAGAAAGCACATATGAGATACAATAATACCGCAATGACTGCAAAATTAATCTAGAAAAATAATAAAAAAAAATCACAATACACATCTCTGTAAAAATGCAGTACAAAAAGCAGGCATATGGTTGTCATCTAATATCTGTATGCTCACAGCTATGTGAAAAAATAGAACGGACTAAAGTAAATAAAAATAAAAAATGAACATAAGGATGAAAATAAAAAATAAATAAATAATAAGAAAAAACAAAAATGTATGAATTGTATATTGCTGAAATTACAGTCACCAAATATCCAAATAATGCAGAAAGTTTAATAAAGTAATAGACATCACTGCAAAAATATATTCTAATAGACACGCATAGAATTTTCATCCAATAGTATAGCAATGTATATATATATATATATATATATATAATATATTGATAGTTGATGTAAAGATAAATCATTGAATAGTCCAATACATCCAGTTGCCTTGGGAGACGTTTCAACCAATTAGTATCCATGATGTATTTACTTCCCAGATAATAAACACAAGGTGGATGGTAACTAAATAAAAACGTATAGAAAAAAGACAGTTAAAACAAAGTTAAAAACAAAAACAAAACCACACGTGCGAAAAGGACAAAATAGGTCAGACATGGCCACAATAAGGTTATAAAAATGGAGCAAAACTTATGGTCTCATTTAATCCTTTTGGATGGACTGTATCTAATGCCCAGATCCATTTAGTTTTGCGTTACTATCCACCTTGTGTTTATTATCTGGGAAGTAAATACATCATGGATATATAATATATATATATACTATATATATAATTATACATTGTTATACTATTGGATGAAAATTCTATGCGTGTCTATTAGAGTATATTTTTGCAGTGATGTCTATTACTTTTATTAAACTTTCTGCATTATTTGGATATTTGGTGACTGTAATTTCAGCAATATTCAATTCATACATTTTTGTTTTTTCTTATTTATTTATTTTCTATATTTTTTATTTTCATCCTTATGTTCATTTTTTATTTTTATTTACTTTAGTCCATTCTATTTTTTCACATAGCTGTGAGCATACAGATATTAGATGACAACCATATGCCTGCTTTTTGTACTGCATTTTTACAGAGATGTGTATTGTGATATTTTTTTATTATTTTTCTAGATTAATTTTGCAGTTATTGCGGTATTATTGTATCTCATATGTGCTTTTTATTTTACTCTTATCCTCTGTATATTATTGTTATCTATGTTGCTGCAATCATGATATGTTGCTGTATCATCTTTCCCGATTTTTGATATCTATTTAATGTTATTATATTCATTATTCAGTAGTGTAGTAGTGTGCGAATAGCTGACGCTGATAAGCTCAACAAACTTATCAAGAAGGCAAGTGCAGCTGTTGGCCTCCATCTTGACTCTTTTGAGGAGGTATTGGAGGATAGAATTCAGAAGAAGTGTAGGTCTATAATGAACAATAATACACACCCCCTATACGAGCTGTTCTTGAAGCAGAAGAGCACATTCAGCACCTGTCTAATCCTATTAAGGTGCCAGAAGGAGAAATTCAGGAAATCGTTTGTACCTACTGCTATGGGGATGTATAATAATTTCCTAAGGGTGGTAGAAAATAATGACTGATGGCTGGTGTACTAATGTCAATTAACATTGACTTACAGTACAGACCAAAAGTTTGGACACCCTTCTCATTCAAAGATTTTTCTGTATTTTCATGACTATGAAAATTGTAGAATCACACTGAAGGCATCAAAACTATGAATTAACACATGTGGAATTATACATTACACTTTACAAAAAAGTGTGAAACAACTGAAAATATGTCTTATATTCTAGGTTCTTCAAAGTAGCCACCTTTTGCTTTGATTACTGCTTTGCACGCAGAAAAGGTGAACGGCTGGACTCTACATGCCTAGTTCCCACCCTGAAGCATGGAGGAGGTGGTGTGATGGTGTGGGAGTGCTTTGCTGGTGATACTGCTGGGGATTTATTCAAAATTGAAGCGTGAACGGTCCAGCTCACCCCAAACCATCTCGATCGGGTTCAGGTCTAGTGACTGTGGAGGCCAGGTCATCTGGCGTAGCATCCCCAACACTCTCCTTCTTGGTCAAATAGCCCTTACACAGCCTGGAGGTGTGTTTGGGGTCATTGTCCTGCTGAAAAATAAATGATCGTCCAACTAAACGCAAACCGGATGGAATAGCATGCTGCTGCAAGATGCTGCAGTAGCCATGCTGGTTCAGTATGCCTTCAATTTTGAATAAATCCCCAAGAGTGTCACCAGCAAAGCACCCCCACATCATCACACCACCTCCTCCATGCTTCACGGTGGGAACCAAGCATATAGAGTCCATCCGTTCACCTTTTCTGCGTGCAAAGCAGTAATCAAAGCAAAAGGTGGCTACTTTGAAGAACCTAGAATATAAGACATATTTTCAGTTGTTTCACACTTTTTTGTAAAGTGTAATGTATAATTCCACATGTGTTAATTCATAGTTTTGATGCCTTCAGTGTGATTCTACAATTTTCATAGTCATGAAAATACAGAAAAATCATTGAATGAGAAAGAAAGAAAGAAAGACCAGCAAGCGCCAGGACCGTCTCTTAAAAGTGTTTCAGCTGCAGGATCGGGCTACCAGCAGTGCAGAGCTTGCTCAGGAATGGCTGCAGGCAGGTGTGAGTGCATCTGCACGCACTGTGAGGCGGAGACTCTTGGAGCAAGGCCTGGTCTCAAGGAGGGCAGCAAAGAAGCCACTACTCTCCAAAAACATCATGGACAGACTGATATTCTGCAAAAGGTACAGGCAGTGGACTGCTGAGGACTGGGGTAAAGTTATTTTCTCTGATGAATCCCCTTTTCGATTGTTTGGGACATCAGGAAAACGCCTCATTTGGAGAAGACAAGATGAGCGCTACCACCAGTTTTGTCTCATGCCAACTGTTAAGCATCCTGAAACCATTCATGTGTGGGGTTGCTTCTCAGCCAAGGGAATCGGCTCTCTCACAGTCTTGCCTAAAAACACAGCCATGAATAAAGAATGGTACCAGAATGTCCTCCAAGAGCAACTTCTCCCAACCCTCCAAGAGCAGTTTGGCGATCAACAATGCCTTTTCCAGCATGATGGAGCACCTTGCCATAAAGCAAAGGTGATAACTAAATGGCTCAGGGAACAAAACATAGAGATTTTGGGTCCATGGCCTGGAAACTCCCCAGATCTTAATCCCATTGAGAACTTGTGGTCAATCATCAAGAGACGGGTGGACAAACAAAATCCTAAAAATGTTGACAAAATGAAAGCATTGATTGTGCAAGAATGGACTGCTATCAGTCAGGATTTGGTCCAGAAGTTGATTGAAAGCATGCCAGGGAGAATTGCAGAGGTCCTGAAGAAGAAGGGTCAACACTGCAAATATTGACTTGCTGCATTAACTTATTCTAACTGTCAATATAAGCTTTTGTTACTCATATGTTTGCAATTACATTTCTGTCTGTGATAAAAACATTTGTCAAACACACATAAAAACCAGAGGGCAGCAGATCATGTGAAAATATAATATTTGTGTCATTCTCAAAACTTTTGGCCATGACTGTACTGTAATTTCCCCCCGGGATCAATAAAGTGTATCGTATCTGTGAAGAACTAAGCCGACCGCCACACGGTAGCCCGGGTATCACAGCTTCTGATACCACCGCCGCTACCAAATGTGACGGACGATCCCTTTCCTCCCACGTCACCAATGGGACGTAACTCCACAGGTACAGCTCTCCGGCGCCCCCCTTTGTCTCTCAGGTCAGTAAGAGAACTGCACCTAGAGCAAATGGCCGCCGGGGAAGGTGTCCTGCTACCCACTGGGTATTCTAAGATTCGTGATCAGAGTAAAAGCATCAGCCCAAGATTAATTTTATGGTTTAATTTGCCTTAAGGGCGCACTAGATAATTACAGAAATATGCAGTAAAGCTATACAACGTAATTACAATGGAATGGCAGTCAGAGTAAGAATACAACAATAATGTACAAGGCTTAAAGGTATTA
The DNA here is from genome assembly GCA_033576555.1 of Oophaga sylvatica. Taxonomy (NCBI): domain Eukaryota; kingdom Metazoa; phylum Chordata; class Amphibia; order Anura; family Dendrobatidae; genus Oophaga; species Oophaga sylvatica. Next base: position 31,240 of record JARQOD010003388.1, on the reverse strand, counting down.
GCTATAGATCAATATTACCGGGTTGTAGTATGGACATGGGGAGGCATGGAGCTCTGCGTTCCCAGGAAAGTCTTCAGTTGCTGGACAGCCCCCAATGCATATGCTGCAGCTCCATTTGGCAAGTCTGTCCCTGATGCTTCTGTGTGTGAAAATGGAATGAGACCAGTCTCTTCTTGGCTACAGCTTCCAAACCTGCTAGGCCCTTCCCCATTTGCTTTGAAGCCCGCATATTAACTGGCCTGCAATTCATATGGAGCAGGAAACAATGCCTTGAGCTTGAGCTAATTACCATACGACTGACCATCTTATTCAGACCCTGGCCTAAACCAATTAGCATGTAAAGGCCTATTGATTCATAGGGGACATCAAAGCTGGCCGTACTGAATATGCTAATAGGCCCTGTGTAGCTAAAAGTCTGTGGCTGTGTGAACTGACAAAATGGAGGCTGGTACAGGCCCTATACAAAATGGCGACAACCTTTTCCTTACACCTCCCTGCTTTTGAGGGCGCTAGGGGGTATCACATTCCTGTGTTCCCCCGTGCGCCCTACCGCACCCTCTCCTTGCCGGGACAACCCATCAGCGTTACCATGGTCACTGCCCTTTTTGTGGCGAATGGTGAAATGGTACTGTTGGAGAGCGAGGCTCCAGCGTAGCAACCTCCCATTCGTCCCAGAGACCGTGTGTAACCAGCTGAGGGGGTTGTGGTCTGTTTCCACGGTGAATTGGCGTCCGTACAAGTATGGCTGCAGACGCTGCAGGGCCCACACAATTGCCAGACATTCCTTCTCCATCGTGGAATAGGCCACTTCCCTCGGCAGGAGCTTCCTGCTCAGGTACAAAATGGGGTGTTCATGGCCCGTAGTGTCAACCTGGCTGAGCACAGCACCGAGGCCGAAGTCGCTGGCGTCGGTCTGCACTAAGAATGGCCACGTGAAGTCGGCTGCCTGTAGTACAGGAGAACTAGAAAGGAGCGGTCTTGAGCGCCTGGAAAGCTGTCTCGCAGGGACTGTCCAGTCGACTGCGACGGGCAGCCTTTTCTTGGTGAGGTCCGTCAGGGGCTTGGCCAGGGCACTATAGTGTGGAACAAACCTCCTATAGTACCCAGCAGTACCCAAAAAGGACATCACCTGCTTCTTGGTCCTGGGGGTGGGCCAGGATGCGATGGCATCCACCTTCCCGGGCTCTGGCTTCAGAGCTCCCCCACCTACCCGGTGTCCCAGGTAGTGGACCTCACTCATACCCAGCTGGCATTTTTCCGGCTTAATGGTCAAGCCTGCTCGCTGGATCCGCCCGAGCACCTGCGCCAGGTGCTCTAGGTGATCCCCCAGGTGGGACTGAAGATGGCAATGTCATCCAGGTACGCAGTCGCATACCCTTCCAGTCTCCACGTGTTGACCATCCGCTGAAAAGTGGCAGGGGCATTCTTCATGCCGAAGGGCATCACCGTGGACTCGTACAGTCCGAATGGGGTGATAAAGGCAGAGCGTTCCCGTGCCCTAGGGGTCAGGGGAATCTGCCAATACCCCCTGCTCAGATCCATGATGGTCAGGTACTTGGCCCCGGCCAGCTGGTCGAGCAGGTCATCGATGCGCGGCATTGGGTACGCATCGGTGACCGTCACAGCGTTGAGCCCCCTGTAGTCCACGCAGAACCGCGTAGTTCGGTCCTTTTTAGGGACGAGGACTACAGGCGAAGCCCACGCGCTGTTGGACGCTTGGATCACCCCCAGCCTCAGCATCTCGTCTATCTCTTGGCGCATCTGCTGCTGCACCTCAAGAGAGACCCGATATGCTGAACGCCGGATTGGGGGTGGTTGCCAGTGTCCACGTCATGGACTGCTGCCTCAGTCCTTCCGGGCAGGCTGCTGAACAGCTCCCGGAAGGGGTGTAGGGTGGCCCCCAGCTGGGAACGTTGGTCCTCCGAGAGCTGGTGGCCAACCCCCACATCCTCGATGGATCCACCCGCCTTGGCTTGGGTGAGCAGATCGAGGAGGGTTTCTTCCTCTCCTTCCTCTGGAAGGTTGCACACTGGGTGAGCATAAGCCTCCCGCTCATGATGGGCCTTCATCATGTTCACATGGAAGGCCTTCCTCCTTCCACGGGCGTGGTCCAGGGTGACCAGGTAGGTGACGGCGTTGAGCTGCTCGTGCACGAGGTATGGACCCTCCCAGGCCGCCTGAAGCTTGTTTTGTGGTACGGGGACCAGTACCCACACCTTTTGACCCACCTGGTAGGTCCGCTCACAAGCATTCTGGTCGTACCATCGCTTCTGGTCAGCCTGAGCTTGGGCCATATTGTCATGCACCAGCCGTGTCAAGGCCATCATTCGGTCCCGGAAGCGCACGACATACTCAATGACCGACACTCCAGGGGTGGCTAAATCCCCTTCCCATGCTTCCTTCACCAGAGCAAGGGGCCCCCGTACACGTCGCCCGTACAGGAGCTCAAAGGGGGAGAACCCCGTTGAGGCTGTGGGACCTCCCGGTAGGCAAACAGCAGGTGTGGGAGATACCGCTCCCAGTCTCTCCCGTGGGAGTCGAACCAACATCTTCAGCATCTGCTTTAAGGTGCCATTGAACCGCTCACACAAGCCATTGGTCTGTGGGTGATACGGGCTGGCCACCAGATGTTGCACCTGTACCTGCTTACAGAGAGACTCCATCAGCTGCGACATGAACTGGGTCCCTCGGTCGGTGAGCATTTCCTTGGGAAACCCCACTCTGGAGAAAATCTCCAGTAAGGCAGTGGCCACTTTGTCGGCCCGAATGGACGACAAAGCTACCGCCTCCGGGTACCGGGTGGCATAGTCCACTACGTTAGTATGAAGCATTTCCCGGAACGGCTGGGAGTGGACAGAGGTCCAATGAGATCCACAGCCACCCTCGAGAAAGGCTCTTCGATGATGGGCAGAGTTACCAGTGGGGCTTTGGGGCACGGCCCCGCCTTCCCCACCCTCTGACAGGTGTCACACAACGGCAGTAGGCTATCACCTCGGTCCTCATTCCAGGCCAGTAGAAATGCTGAGCTAGCCTGGCCCTGGTTTTAGTGATCCCTAGGTGTCCGGCCATTGGAATCTCGTGTGCGATCCGCAACAATTCCGCCCTGAACGGATGGGGCACCACTAACTGTCGGTCCCTGGGCCACGCCTCCGGTGAACCCTGCTGGACCGTTACCCGGTACAGCCGTCCCTGGTCCCAGACCACTCGCTCGCTTTCGGACTCCAGGGGAGGCTGTGCCGCCTGTTCCTTGAGTGTCTTCAGGCTAGGGTCAGCTTCCAACGCTGCCTGAAATCCCTGACTAGATATGGCAAGAATTGATGAAACTGCCCTGTCCTCTGTCAGTTCCCCGGGATCCATCTCCTGGCTACTGTCTGACTCGGCAGCCACTTGGTCGGAGAGGGGGAAACCGTCGGACCTCCGCGAGGCTCCTTGGGCTTCAGCGCTCCCACTCCTGGTAACAGCGGCCACGACCGCTGGGACCACGGATAGCGTCTGCTTTCCCTCCTCCTCTGACCAAGTCGCGGGTCAGGCAGACTTCCCTGACTTCCTGACATCCCGGATGTGGGGAACTCCTGACCTGGGTTCCTACCTGGTGGCTCCTCTCCCGGGACACCCCCTCCCCCCATGGCCTGTTCCTCTTCCTGCAGGGGCCCTAGACTCAGCAGGCTGGATTCACTTAGGGGCCCTACAGTGCCCATAGCAGCCCCTCCCTCCACCTCTGAGCTCTCCCCTACAGCCTCCTCACCTGTCCTCACTGTGAGCCCTGTGTGTGTAGTGTCAGTGCATGGCTTACCATCAGGTTTCACTCCCTCCTCCACTGTTGGAGGCACATTCAATACATTAACATTAGCATTCACAGTAGAGTCATGACATTCTTGGGGAGCCGGACTTGGGGGTTCAGTGGCCACATACTGGGACACTAGCCGCCCCAAATCGGTCCCAAGCAACACATTTGCAGGAATATTCGGCGTCACTCCCACCTCCCGCATCCCCCTCCCGGCACCCCAATCCAAATACACCTTGGCAACGGGCAGCGCCGGTTCAACGCCTCCAATTCCGGAGACGGAAAGGGTTTTCCCAGGTACAAGTCTTGAAGGGACACCACCTCAGGGCGTACCAGGGTTCGTTCAGCGCCTGTGTCCCGCAGTCCCATGACGCTGACGGCGTGTGAGGTGAATTGTCTAGGGACCTCCCACCACCCCTCCCACACACAAAACAGTGGACGGTTTCTGGGACAGGGATGGGGCCTTCTGGCGCTGGGGACATGCAGCCTTAAAGTGTCCTGGCTGATTGCAATTATGGCAACGTCTGGGTTCTGTTCCTTGCACTCTGGGGGCTGGATATGGGGCTGGGGCAGGATTGGGCTTACCCCCTCTCCAGGTGCTGCTGGCAGGCTTCTTTGGCTCCGGCGCCCTGTTGTTGGCATACTCGTCTGCCAGGGCGGCTGTAGCAGAAGCCCCCTTTGGTTTCCGGTCACGGAGGAACTGCTGGAGGTCCTCTGGGCAGTTCCACAAAAATTGCTCCACGACAAACAGTTCCTGGACCTCCTGGCGGGTAGTGAGCTCTAGACCCGAGGTCCAGTGCTCCGCAGCTCTCAACAGGGCCCGCATGTGGTCGGTCCAGGTGTCCTTTGAACCCCGCTGCAGGCTCCTGAACTTCCTGCGGTACGACTCCGGGGTGAGGTTGTAGTGCTGGATCAGGGCCCGCTTGATGCTGTTGTATTCCTGCTCCTCCCCGGCAGTAAGTCCCCCAAAACTTCCAGGGACTTACCCCTCAAACGGGGGGTCAGGTACCTTGCCCACTGATCCAGGGCCAGATGATGTTGGAGGCATGTCCTCTCAAAAGCAAGCAGAAAGGAATCCAGGTATCCATCCTTTTCAAGTAAGGGAAAGTCCTCCGCCCGGACCTTGGGAGCCCTTGTCTCCGGTGGGCCTGGTGCGTCCAGTGGGGGTCCGTGCTGAGCCATCTCCAGTCGGTGCCGGCGCTCCGCAGCTTCACGGCGTTCTGTATGCTCCCGCTCCGCTGCACGCTCTGCTGCTTGCTCACGCTCCGCAGCTTCACGGCGTTCTGCTTGCTCACGCTCTGCAGCTTCACGGCGTTCTGCTTGCTCACGCTCTGCTGCTTTTCTGCCGCTGCTTGCTCACGCTCTGCCGCTGTCTCTGCCGCCACCAGGAGTCTTTCATAGGCGGCGTCATTACCAGCCTCGAGCTGCGCCATAGCCGCTTGGAAGAGGGTCTCCGATCTGGACAGGCTGGGACGGGCAGGGGGTGGGCAGTCCACTGTGAGACTGAGCACGGGGGTCGGGCTCCTTGGGGAGCCCTGGCTGAGCTCCCCCTCATCGGTATCGAACCCCTCATAGGCCACAGCATTGGCCTCCCCCTTTGCCCTACTCCTGGTGCCTTCCGCCATCTTGGGAACCTTTGGTTACTGAAACACAGCTGCAACCCTGACCTTGCACACAACTTGTTATATTTACACTCTGACCGTCTAGTGCTGGGCTGACCTTAAGACCCCAGCAGTGAAAGTACCGCTGGTAGTCTCTAGTGTCTGGGAGTAGGGGTCCCACGCACACTATTACTCTGATCCCACCGCTGCCACCAATTTGTGAAGAACTAAGCCGACCGCCACACGGTAGCCCGGGTATCACAGCTTCTGATACCACCGCCGCTACCAAATGTGACGGACGATCCCTTTCCTCCCACGTCACCAATGGGACGTAACTCCACAGGTACAGCTCTCCGGCGCCCCCCTTTGTCTCTCAGGTCAGTAAGAGAACTGCACCTAGAGCAAATGGCCGCCGGGGAAGGTGTCCTGCTACCCACTGGGTATTCTAAGATTCGTGATCAGAGTAAAAGCATCAGCCCAAGATTAATTTTATGGTTTAATTTGCCTTAAGGGCGCACTAGATAATTACAGAAATATACAGTAAAGCTATGCAACGTAATTACAATGGAATGGCAGTCAGAGTAAGAATACAAAATAATGTACAAGGCTTAAAGGTATTAGCTATAGATCAATATTACCGGGTTGTAATATGGACATGGGGAGGCATGGAGCTCTGCGTTCCCCAGGAAAGTCTTCAGTTGCTGGACAGCCCCCAATGCATGTGCTGCAGCTCCATTTGGCAAGTCTGTCCCTGATGCTTCTGTGTGTGAAAATGGAATGAGACCAGTCTCTTCTTGGCTACAGCTTCCAAACCTGCTAGGCCCTTCCCCATTTGCTTTGAAGCCCGCATATTAACTGGCCTGCAATTCATATGGAGCAGGAAACAATGCCTTGAGCTTGAGCTAATTACCATACGACTGACCATCTTATTCAGACCCTGGCCTAAACCAATTAGCATGTAAAGGCCTATTGATTCATAGGGGACATCAAAGCTGGCCGTACTGAATATGCTAATAGGCCCTGTGTAGCTAAAAGTCTGTGGCTGTGTGAACTGACAAAATGGAGGCTGGTACAGGCCCTATACAAAATGGCGACAACCTTTTCCTTACAGTATCGTATTATGATACTACTGCATCTTTAATATTGAAGTTAGAATGGTGCATTCCCATTTACTCTGCGTTAGGCATGCTACTTCTCTATATTATGCCCACCGCTGGTACGTGTCTGTGCCGTTGCTCCAGACACACCTGGCGTCTCTTTCCTGGCGTCTTTTGTTGCTATAGTGACTGATCACGAGTCAGTGACGTCACCTGGCACATGACGCCGACGTCACCTGGCGTCTTTGGTTGCTTCGTCCACGGGCGCGTCAATTGAGGCAGGAAGGGCGCTGCTTGATTACGTACTTTGTGACGCTGTTAGCGTCTCACCGACCCCATGACAACGGGGTTTGGTGATCAGCAGTGGGCGGCACCATTACTAACTTTCTCTTCTTTCATCAGCCACTTCTACACATATCATTGGTGGATGGGTATTTTTAAACCCCTCACTTCCCCTCTCTCATTACCCCTTGAGGAAGGCAATCACGCCGAAACGAGCATCGGGGGTGGACATACTGGGTGGTTGTCCCGGGTCTGAACAGGTAAATGGATGTCTTGTTAATTCAGCATCTTTAATTTTGACTACTAGTACATATCTGTTCTTTGTAAACTCTTTTATCGGCCAATTGGGATGTTGCAATATTGTATATCACTTTCCTCTGCACTTGCAGTTTACTACTTTTATGGATAAATTACAATTAAGTCTTTTCATAGATTCCTCCCATGTGTGTCCTCTTTTTCTCCCACATGTGTTATCTGGTATGGAGTTTTTCCTGCTGTGCTCCCCTGTATTTTTATTATTCTAATAAAGTTTTTTGACACTTTTTAACTTTTGTTTGGGACCCTTTGATCGTGTTTGTGCAGTTGTGTGGATGCCATTTGTGTGTAGTACGTGTTTACACGGACCCATTGACCTGTATGGGTCCGTGTAATCCGTGCAGATACACAAAAATGGACATGTCAACGTGTGGAGCACAGGGACACACGGTCTGTGGGAAAACACAGATATGTGCACATACCCATTAATTTGAATGGGTCTACATGTGTCAGTGTCTCCAGTATGTGTGAAAACTGTCACCACACATTCTGGAGACACTGATGTGTGAAAGAGGCCTAACTAAAGGGTATGCCACACTAAACAATATCGCTAACGGGATCGCTAAAAAACGTCACTATTTAGCGCCCTGTTAGCGATGTTGTTCAGTGCGGCAGCTTCCAGCGACGAGCTTCCTGCGTGATCTCGCTCGTCGCTGGAATCGTTCCGGAACCTATTTTCTCGTCGGCGCCCGCTGGGTAAGTATCTAATCGCTGTGTGGCACCTTTTCTTAGCGATTTAGCGGTACTTTAGTCGTTAAGAAGATCGTAGCGGCGATAGCGCGTTAACTATATCGTAAATGTGGCGCATTTAGCGATATAGAAACAATCCCGCTAGCGATCTCTTAGTATGCAAGCTAACGAGATCGCTAGCGGGATAGCTTAGTGTGGCAGTACCTTAACACTTTTCTATTACACCATGCTTCAGCTCAGTTTCAGGGTTTTGGCAATCATCTTATAGACTAATCCATCTTAATGTAGAGCAACAATTCTTTTTTTAGATCCTCCAAGTTCTTTTCCTTGAGGTACCATATTAAACTTCCAGGGTCCAGTATGGGAGAGTGTGAGAGTAATGACACCAAATTTAACACATCTGCTCCCCATTCACACTTCAGACCTTGTAACACTTATGATTCACATGACACCAGGGAAGGAAAATGGCTATCTGGGCCCAATTTGACCATTATCACTTAGTGGTAGAGTTGAGCATTCCGATACCGCAAGTATCGGGTATCGGCCGATATTCGCTGTATCGGACTTTAGATACTTAGTTCCGATATTTTCCATATATCGTATACCGGAATCGGAAGTTCCCATAATTCTTTGAGAGGCAATGTGATTTTAGTCAGCCAATGAGGAATCCTAAGAAGTGTGGGCACATCCTGTACTGCTGCGGTCATGTTAACTAAAGGCATGGCTGTGATTGGATGCTGAAATTATGTCAGAATGCACTATAAAAGGCGCCGCTGGTGAATTCAGTTAGGGACAGAACGCTGCTCTGCTGACTCTGAGAGACAGTTAGAGATTGCGATTTTGTGTACTGTGCTTTAGGCAAGCTAGTTTAACAACCGCTGTGTAAAGCTTCCTTTAGCCTTGCAGTATTGTTTTCACAACTCTGCAAGGTCTGTGTGTGAGTGCAGGTGACGCGCTGCAGTTTGCTCTGCATCCAACGCTGTTTGTAGGCATCTGCACGTGTCACTCACAGACTCTTTTTTTTTTTTTCTTTAGTGCAATTCTTGCAGCTCCATTCAATTGAAATTATAGTGTGACGTGCTTCCATCCGTATCCAATACATTGGTTGCAAACACTATAGAAGTCCACAAAGGAGCCTTTCAAAGTTTCAAAGTTGTGTGCACTGCAGTGTTCACTCTAGTCTGTGATTTTTTTTTTTTGCTGAGTGCAGATCACGCTCCAGTTAGTTCTTAAACCACTGCTGGTTATAGTCTGCTGAACGTGTGTCACTGCCTCATCCTTGTCATTTTTCTATAATTGTTGCTGCTCCATTCTATTTAAAATAACTCCAATCTATTAGTGTGACGCGCTTCCATCCGTATCCAATACATTGGTTGCAAACACTATAGAAGTCCACAAAGGAGCCTTTCACAGATAGTGACCAGTTGTGTGCACTGCAGTGTTCACTCTAGTCTGTGATATTTTTTTTTTTTGCTGAGTGCAGATCACGCTCCAGTTAGTTCTTAAACCACTGCTGGTTATAGTCTGCTGAACGTGTGTCACTGCCTCATCCTTGTCATTTTTCTATAATTGTTGCTGCTCCATTCTATTTAAAATAACTCCAATCTATTAGTGTGACGCGCTTCCATCCGTATCCAATACATTGGTTGCAAACACTATAGAAGTCCACAAAGGAGCCTTTCACAGATAGTGACCAGTTGTGTGCACTGCAGTGTTCACTCTAGTCTGTGATATGTTTTTTTTTTGCTGAGTGCAGATCACGCTCCAGTTAGTTCTTAAACCACTGCTGGTTATAGTCTGCTGAACGTGTGTCACTGCCTCATCCTTGTCATTTTTCTATAATTGTTGCTGCTCCATTCTATTTCAAATAACCCAAATCTATTAGTGTGACGCGCTTCCATCCGTATCCAATACATTGGTTGCAAACACTATAGAAGTCCACAAAGGAGCCTTTCACAGATAGTGACCAGTTGTGTGCACTGCAGTGTTCACTCTAGTCTGTGATATTTTTTTTTTTTGCTGAGTGCAGATCACGCTCCAGTTAGTTCTTAAACCACTGCTGGTTATAGTCTGCTGAACGTGTGTCACTGCCTCATCCTTGTCATTTTTCTATAATTGTTGCTGCTCCATTCTATTTCAAATAACTCAAATCTATTAGTGTGACGCGCTTCCATCCGTATACAATACATTGGTTGCAAACACTATAGAAGTACACAAAGGGGCCTTTCACAGCTAGTGAACAGTTGTCTGCAGTGTTCACTGCAGTCTCTGCGGAATAACAACACTTAGGCCTTTTAACTTTTCTGACTTTCTTTATCAATCTACCAAGATGAAGAAGGCAGGGAGTAAGGCACGTGGTCGTGGCCGTGGAGTTTCAGCAGGGAGAGGACGTGGGATTCTGTGGCTGCTGCCGCCCCAGTGACACAGCATCCACCAGTTTTCCCCGTGAGCGTTCCTTTATGTGCAGTTTTGTAGGAGCTTGGCGTACCCCCCTGCTGCGGGAAGAACAAATTGAAGCCGTTGTTGGTTGGATGGCAGCCAGTGCATCGACTTCAATTGCTTCTACCTCCTCTCAGGACCACAACGCTGTTGAGCAACCATCTGTCTGTTCACCGCCTGTCAAATTGCCCAGGCAGTCAGAGAGTTCTGAACTGGAGCCAGCTGAGTCTCTGCTTCTGTTCTCAGAATCTGTTGGCTTGCAAACAGGGGCCCAGCCAAGCAGCATTCTGGAAAGTGAAGAAGAGGGAGTATGCAGTGATGCCAACAGCTGTGTCTCTCTGAATCAGAAGAGGCGGGTGAGCCAGTGCCGATGGTCAGCACACCGCAGAACGCATCTGATGATGATGAGACTCAGGTGCCAGTTTCTGTTGAGCATGGTGCTGGCCAGACCACCCAACAGCAGCAGGTGTTGGAAGAGGGTAGTGGAGATGATGAGGTCCAAGACCCAACATGGCGTGAGGGACAGGAAGGTGGTGGGAGCAGCTCTGAGGATGAGATTGTCCCAACGGTACAAACAGGAGGGAGAGGTAGGCTGCAGACTCGGTTGCCTCTAGCCTCCAGTTTGGCACCTGTTGGGAGCAGTTCTCTTCCAAAAGTCAAAATGGGCGCTCCCAGGACTTGCACTGCGTGGTCCTTTTTTGACAGACTTGCAGATGATATTTGCTATGTTAAATGCAAGCTGTGTAAGCAAAAAGTAAAAAGAGGTAAAAATTGCAGTAACCTCAATACCACAAATATGTGGAAACATGTGCGGACAAAGCACGTAGTTGAGTTACAAAGACACACTGGAGATGTAGGCCAACCTACAGCAGCACCTACATCTTCAGGTCGTGTTGGAGCCTCTACCTCCAGCTCACACACAGCTGGTTCTGCTTCCTCACAGGATCGCCATGGAAGAACCTCGGTCACTGTTGTCCAGAGACAAAGTGTTATTCCACCCACAGCAGCAAGTTCCCTGTCATCTTCATCACTCCCAGGCCACAAAACATCCATCGGTAGCACAGGCATGGGATAAAAGACGGCCATACTCGTCAAACCATCCACGAGCACAGGCTCTGAATGCTGCATTGCAAAACTCCTGTCCCTTGAAATGCTGTCATTCAGGCTGGTGGAGACTGACAGTTTCCGTAACTTAATGGCATTGGCAGTCCCACAATACAATGTGCCAAGCCGATTTTATTTCAGCAGGCAAGCCGTCCCTGCTCTGCAAAAACATGTCGAGGGAAACATTAAACATGCGCTACTAAACGCCGTCTGTAGCAAGGTCCACCTGACCACCGATGCGTGGACCAGTACCCATGGCCAGGGACGATACCTTTCCTCACTGCCCATTGGGTCAATGTTGTGGAGCCGGGTACAGATCTTGCGAGTGGCGCTGTACGTGTTCTGCCAACTCCAAGGATTGCAGGAATCCAGTCTGTACACATTGACTCCTCCTCCTACTCCAGTTCCCCAGAATCATCGCTGCAGGAGCCGTCACGGTCTACCTCCACATGGACCTGTGAAAGCTTACCTGTTGCGAATGATAGTCACGACCGGGGTGGTTTAATGCTCTCCTATCGGCCCGATATGCTTGGACACCTGGGAGAAACTCAGGAGCGTCTCCAAACTCCCTCCTCACATGGCAGCGCAGGAACCGGAAGAGGGAACGTGCTTGTTTTGTTGCTCATAGGTGGAGTTTATATACAGTAAATGATTACTGCTGTCTTATTTTTTGCGTCCCTAGGGCAGAATAAGGCTGCGTAAAGTCACATTTTAGAGACACTCATATAATAGACACACGCTACCCTACCCGTCACACAAGGAAGGTATTGTTACAGGATAAAGCCTTGCGCAACCAGACATGCTTTTACCCTCTTCAACATTCTACAAGCCAAAAATGCATGATTGCAGCCGCAGCCTTTATTGACGTACAGTATAACATCGACATTACACATCAGAGGCTGCCCACTGTCTACAACAGACATAGTATATACCTTTGCTATCCGTAGCCTTTGTTTCACCTCCACTTGCAGGCACCCACTTAATTTGTGACAATGTTTTTTTTTTTTTTTCTTTTATCGTACATTATTGCGTCATCTCATCACTTTGATGAGTCCATGCTGGACATGTAATAAATGCTGTCCGAAATAACAATTTTCGTGAGTGAAATAATTGAAATCTGTGTGACTGTCACAGATTTCTTGTAATGATGATGATGAGTGACTATTACAAAATCCATTGTCTTCACTATGTTATGGTTTAACATAGCGTTCCTTACGCATCATTCCTAAATACAAAAATGGACTTTTATTCCTAAATTTACATCACTAAATTTTGTAAAAATAATTTTGGGTGGTGTGTTGTTCCATTTCTTGTTGCCATGTGCTTATATGCATTTTATTTTAAGGGTGTTTATTTTTATTCTTGGAATTGAAATTCATCATTTTATTGTCCTAGTAAAACTTCATTTTTTATAGTTTGAAGTACATACATTTGCAATGGCCACGTAACAAGGCAATAACTCAATATTTAAATTTAAAACCCTTCTTGACCCTGGGCTTCAACAACGCCAGTTGCTGATCAGAAGTGTTGGATGCACAGATCAAAACAATCGCTGATGTGTTTGTGGGGTTCAGTAACGCTGCTGTTCCCCTGCTGGGTGTCTGGCAAAAATTTTTGCTGCTAAACTCCAAATTTAACTTCAACATCTCATATTAGGCCTCTGCCTACACCCTCCTTGACCCTGGGCTCCAACACCGCCAGTTGTTGCTCGGAAGTTCTGTTAGCACAGTCAACACTTGCTCCTGTGTTACTGGGTTCACTAATGTCAGCTGTTCCCTTGCTGTGTGTACGGCAAAAGTCCTGCTGCCTCCACCCTGTTCTCTTTCATCCCTGAATTATTTAAGAAATTAAATGAAATTAAATGGAAATTAAATTCAGGGAAATTAAATTCATAGAAAGAGGTTATACTTTACACTTTATGGGTTAATATGAAGAAGAATAATAGTTTAATAAGAACAATCTGAGTAATGTTAACAAAAAGATGAATAGCAAGAATTTTAGGAAGAAGATAAAGAAGGTGAAGATGAAGAATAATTTGATGACAAAGATGATGCTGCTGAAGATTATGAAGAGAAATTGTGGCAAAAGTTAAAAAGGTGAAGAGCATGGAAGTTTTGAAACATACATATTTGCCAAAATAGAAAAAAGGTTAACAACATTGTCAATTTCTTCGTCAATCCGAACGTATTTAAAAAAAATATATATTAATGCTATTTCCATTGGATTGGGTTTAAACATCTATGCCTTTAATGTCTCCTCAACCTCCCCAATACATTCTACATTACTCTTTGTTGTTTTCCTTCATGTACAATTATCCAACAAGGCAAGAATGGGGGTTTTTTTTAATTCCGATATTTTGTTCCCATAGACTTACATTGGATTTCCGGTATCGGAAGCTGTACACTGACTACATTACATTATATCAAAGTGTTATATCTTCAATGTTGTCCGTGAAAAGATATATTAAAATATTTACAAAAATGTGAGGGGTGTGCTCACTTTTGTGATATACTGTACTGTAGAGGGCACTCAGAGTACTATGACGGTCAAAGGTACACATAGGGTATTGATACATTCTAGGGGCAAAATGTGGACACTGCTTTCTAGGACACTTCCACAGAGCATTAATATTTTCTAGGAGCAATTTTACCGACTAGAAGGCATTTAACTATTGTAAGGGTAACAGTGGTGGCAGTATTATGTGGGGCAGTAAGAGGAGCGCTGTTATTGTGCTAAACAGCAGGTGCAATAATAGAGGCAGATATGGCAGCAGCGTCTCAGTATTGGGGTGACAGCTGGATGAAGAGTTTGTGCAGGTTGGGAATAGATGGGACTGGTGTTGAAAATGTGAGAAGCCAAATGTGTCTTTGTTGTAATCTCTGCAGACGCAGACAAGTCCTGGCTGGAGAAGTTGTTGTGTTGGACAGAGCCAGATGGAAAAGATGGGAAAATTGAATAACTCCATCAGAAAGAACGTCATCTATAAGTAACCATCTATAACTGTACTGTAATCTCTTATATGTTCTGCAGCATTGATTTCTTACCAATATGTGATCATCACCATATGGCGATAATATCAATGATGGACCTTGTATAGTGATTTATTTTTAGCAACAACATAGTCATCAGCTGAGGTTCCACTATACCAGTGATGGCTAACCTTGGCACTCCAGCTGTTGTAAAACTACAACTCCCAGCATGCCCTTGTAACCTGCAGCAGTTGAGGCATGCTGGGAGTTGTAGTTCTCCAACAGCTGGAGTGCCAAGGTTCGCCATCTACTGCCTATACCCACGATTAGGCTGCAGCACCATAGTTTGAATCCTGGTTAGGTGTTCACTCAAATGTATCGCCCCTGAGCTGAAACCCTAGATATGGCTCTGCCTTTGAATCTAGTGGAAGGAGGTGAGCCATTAAATAGCCTAGACCACACTCTGGGTTACATTACTATGTGAAAACCATACACACACTTTCCCCCAATCTCACTCTAGGACCTCATTCAGATGACTATTCTTCACAAATAAATTCTATGTAGCTTTTTCGTGGTTTGAATATATAATCTTTGGTAGTGTTCACGTCTGTGTTTTTTGCAAATTACATATCTACAAAAAATCAAGGAGGCATATCTATTTTTGATCCAAGTCACGGATCAAAAATACACACATACCAGTCTATGTACAACACAATGATGCAGGGCCGGTTTAAGACAAATTGGGTCCCTAGGCAAAATTCAAAGTGGGGCCCCCATGTCGATATCGGTGTCACCAGTGTTTTCAATCAGTGTGCCGTCCATGTGCCATCTGTGTTTTTCCGGTATGGATAATGGAAATTAAATTACAAACTTCTCATATGGGGTACCACAAGGCTCTGATTTGGGCCCTGTATTGTTCAACATCTTTATCCATGATTTAGATGAAGGAATTGAGGGTAAACTGATCAAATTTGCTGATGACACAAAGCTAGGAGGATAGCTAATACTAGAGAAGAGAGAGAGAGGATTCAAAAAGATATAAAAAAACTGGAGCAGTGGGCAGCAACTAACAGAATGGTTTTTAACAGGAAAAAATGCAAAATACTACATCTGGGCAATAAAAATGAAAAAAGCATATACAAAATGGGAGGAATAGGGCTAAGTAACAGCACATGTGAAAAAGACTTGGGTATACTAATTGATCACAGACTGAACATGAGTCAACAGTGTGATGCAGCAGCAAAAAAGGCAAATACAATTCTAGGATGTATCAACAGAAGCATACAATCTAGATCACGTGAGGTCATTATTACCCTCTACTCCTCTTTGGTCAGACCTCATCTGGAATACTGTATCCAGTTTTGGGCACCACATTTTAAAAAAGACATCAACAAACTGGAGCAAGTTCAGAGAAGAGCCACCAGAATGGTGACCGGTCTGCAAACCATGTCCTATGAGGAACGGTTGCAGGATTTGGGAATGTTTAGCTTGCAAAAAAAGAAACCTGAGAGGAGACTTAATAGCTGTCTACAAATATCTCAAGGGCTGTCACATTGAAGAAGGATCATCTTTATTCTCATTTGCACAAGGAAAGACTAGAAGCAATGGGATGAAACTGAACGGGAGGAGACACAGATTAGATATTAGAAAAAACTTTTTGACAGTTAGGGTGATCAATGAGTGGAACAGGCTGCCACGAGAGGTGGTGAGTTCTCCTTCAATGGAAGTCTTCAAACAGAGGCTGGACAGACATCTGTCTGGGATGATTTAGAGAATCCTGCTTTGAGCAGGGGGTTGGACCAGATGGCCCAGGAGGTCCCTTCCAACTCTACATTCTATTATTCAATGATATACTTTCCATGTTAAACATGGACAGCACACGGATGGCAGCACATGGATGGCATATTTACACGGACCCATAGACTTGCATTGGCCCTTGTCATCTTTGCTGCTGGACACGGACACGGACATGAGTGCAGCACCGTAGGTCAAATAGGGGACACGTGGCATCTGTGAAAACCTTGATAGGTCGTGTGAAGGGGGCTGTACAGTCACGATAGAAAAATTTGCAGAATTGCTGTCTTTTTCTACATCCTACCTCACAAACAGCAGAAATAAAAAAGCAATTTAAAAAAAGTCCTAGATGTCCCTGAAACTAATCTGATAAATCCCCTCTGGCTCCGTGGACGATGGTTCGGGGTCCCTGATGGTTACTATTCACTTTGCAGCTATAATATGAGGTGAAGCCACAAGACCACTGCAGCCTAGTGCTAAGACTGGCGGAGACACCTAGAGCCACAAGAACACTGCAGCCTAGTACTAAGACTGACGGAGACCCCAGGAGCCACAAGACCTTAGCAGCCCAGTGCTAAGACTGGCAGAGACCCCCGGAGCTACAAGACCACTGCAGCCCAGTGCTAAGGACTGGCAGAGACCCCCAGAGCCACAAGACCCTGCAGCTTAGTGCTGAGACTGGCGGAGACACCAGAGCATCAGTGCTGGAGCCGAGGGGGATTTATCATTTTATGCTATTTTTTTTACATTTTCACACAACCCCTGTAGTGTCTGTTCACACGCACTATTTTTGCTGTGGATTGATCTACAGTGTTGGCAGGAAATATTCTGCATTTTTGCAGCCTTTTCACTTGCATTTTTGTGTCCCATTCATTTGAATAGGGACAAAATGCTGCAGAAAAGCTGAAAGCGACAGCAACAGATTTATAAAAAAAAAGTTTTCTGGCCGGTGTCCGTGTCTGACTGGTGTCCATGTGTGGCCGGTGTCCGTGTCTGGCAGTGTCTGTGTCTGGCCGGTGTCCGTGTCTGGCTGCTGCACTGGGTCAGCGTGGAATAGTATAGTACAGTCATGGCCAAAAGTTTTGAGAATGACACAAATATTATATTTTCACATGATCTGCTGCCCTCTGGTTTTTATGTGTGTTTGACAGATGTTTTTATCACAGACAGAAATATAATTGCAAACATATGAGTAACAAAAGCTTTATTGACAGTTAGAATGAGTTAATGCAGCAAGTCAATATTTGCGGGTGTTGACTAGAGTTGAGCATTCCGATCCCGCAAGTATCGGATATCGGCCGATTTTCCCGTGTATCGGAATTCCGATACTTAGTTCGATATTTTTTCCTATATCGTATCCCGGAATCGGAAGTTCCCTTTAATTCTTTGAGAGGCAATGTGAATTTTAGACAGCCAATGAGGAATCCTACGAAGTGTGGGGCACATCCTGTTAATGCTGCGGTCATGTTAATAAATGGCATGGCTGTGATTGGATGCTGAAATGATGTCAGAATGCACTATAAAAGGCGCCGCCGCCATTTTAGCGTCCTGTGCTTTGAATTCAGTTAGGGACAGGACGCTGCTCTGCTGACTCTGAGGGACAGTTAGAGATAGCGTTTTTGTGAATTGTTCTGTAGGCAGGTATTTGAGAAACCGCTTTGTAAATATCCTTTTTCCTTGCAGTGTTGTTTTCACAGCTCTGTGCAAGGTGTGTGTGTGAGTGCAGGTGACGCTGCAGTTTGCTCTGCATTCAACGCTGTTTGTAGTCATCTGCACGTGTCACTCACTGACTCTTTTTTTTTTTTTATTTTGTGGAATTGGTGCTGCTCATTCAATTGAATTTAACAGTGATTATTAGTGTGACGCGCTTCCATCCGTATACAATACATTGGTTGCAAACACTATAGAAGTACACAAAGGAGCCTTTCAAGTAGTGAACAGTTGTGTGCAGGGGTTCACTGTAGTCTGTGAGGTTTTCATTTTTTGAGTGCAGATCACGTTTACAGTTAGTTCTTCAACCACTGCTGGTTGTAGTCTGCAAAGGGTTTTGTGTCACTGCCTACATCCTTGACATTTTTCTCTAATTGGTGCTGCTCCATTCTATTTCAAAAAACTCAAATCTATTAGTGTGACGCGCTTCCATCCGTATACAATACATTGGTTGCAATACACTATAGAAGTACACAAAGGGGCCTTTCACAGCTAGTAAAACAGTTGTGTGCAGTGTTCACTGTAAGTCTGTGAGGTTTTCATTTTTTGAGTGAGATCACGCTACAGTTAGTTCTTCAACCATGCTGGTTGTAGTCTGCTGAGGTGTGTCACTGCCTCATCCTTGACATTTTTCTCTAATTGGTGCTGCCCCATTTTTTTAAAAAAACTCTAATCTATTAGTGTGACGCGCTTCCAACGTATACAATACATTGGTTGCAAACACTATAGAAGTAACAAAGGGGCCTTTCACAGCTAGTGAACAATTGTCTGCTGTGTTAAACTGCAGTCTCTGAGGAATAACCACACTTAGGCCTTATAACTTTTCTGACTTTCTTTATCATCTACCAAGATGAAGAAGGCAGGGGTAAGGCACGTGGTCGTGGCGTTTCAGCAGGGAGAGGACGGGGGGATTCTGTGGCTGCTGCCACCCCAGTGACACAGCATCCACCAGTTTTCACCGTGAGCGTTCCTTTATGCGCACTTTTGTAGGAGCTCAGCGTACCCCCCTGCTGCGGGAAGAACAAATTGAAGCCGTTGTTGGGTTTTGGATGGCAGCCAATGCATCGACTTCAATTGCTTCCACCTCCTCTCAGGACCACGCACTTTTGAACAACCATCTGTCTCTTCACCGCCTGCCAAATTGCCCAGGCAGTCAGAGAGCTCTGTACAGGAGCCAGATGAGTCTTGCTTCTGTTCTCAGAATCTGTTGGCTTGGAAACAGGGGCCCAGCCAAGCAGCATTCTGGATGTGAAGAAGAGGGAGTATGCAGTGATGCGCAACAGCTGTGTCTTCTGAATGTGAAGAGGCGGGTGAGCCAGTGCCCATGGTCAGCACACCGCAGAAAGCATCTGATGATGATGAGACTCAGGTGCAACTTTCTGTTGAGCATGGTGCTGGCCAGACTACCCAACAGCAGCAGGTGTTGGATGAGGGTAGTGGAGATGATGAGGTCCAAGACCCAACATGGCGTGAGGAAAGGAAGGTGGTGGGAGCAGCTCTGAGGAAGAGATTGCCCCAACGGTCCAAACACGAGGGAGAGGTTTGGCTGCAGACTCAGTTGCCTGTAGCCCTTTCTTTGGCACCGTTCGGAGCAGTTATCTTCCAAAAGCCAAAACGGGCGCTCCCAGGACTTGCACTGCGTGGTCCTTTTTTGACACATTGCAGATGATATTTGCTATGTCAATTGCAAGCTGTGTAATCAAAAAGTAAAAAGAGGTAAAAGTGTCAGTAACCTCAATACCACAAATATGTGGAAACATGTGCGGACAAAGCACGTGGTTGAGTTACAAAGACACACTGGAGATGTAGGTTCAACCCACAGCAGCACCTACATCTTCAGCTCGTGTTGGAGCCTCTTCCTCCAGCTCACACACAGCTGGTTCGGCTTCCTCACAGGATGCCATGGAAGAACCTCTGTCACTGTTGTCCAGGGACCAGTGTTATTCCACCACAGCTGCAAGTTCCCTGTCATCCTCACACTCCCAGGCCACAAAACATCCATCGGTAGCACAGGCATGGGATAAAAGACGGCCATACTCGGCAAACCATCCAAGAGCACAGGCTCTGAATGCTGGCATTGCAAAAAATCCTGTCCTTGAAATGCTGTCATTCAGGCTGGTGGAGACTGACAGTTTCCGTAACTTAATGGCATTGGCAGTCCCACAATACAATGTGCCCAGCCGATTTTTATTTCAGCAGGCAAGCCGTCCCTGGTCTGCAAAAGCATGTTGAGGGAAAAATTAAACATGCGCTACTAAATGCCGTCAGTAGCAAGGTCCACCTGACCACCGATGCGTGGGGCCAGTACCCCTGGCCAGGGACGATACCTTTCCCTCATGCCCCTTGGGTCAATGTTGTTGGAGCGGGTTCAGATCTTGGAGTGGCGCTGTAGTGTTTGCCAACTCAAGGATTGCAGGAATCCAGTCTGTACACATTGACTCCCCCTCCTGCTCCAGTTCTCAGAATCATTGCTGCAGGAGCTGTCACGGTCTACCTCCACATGGACCGTGAACGCTTACTGTTGCGACCGATATGAGCACAGCCGTGGCCAAACGTCAACAGGCCGTCATGAAATTAATTTCATGGGGAATCGAAGCCACACAGCGCAGGAGCTCTGGGATGCCATCAAGCAGGAGAGCGACATGTGGTTTTTGTCAGCTAATCTCCAGCCAGGCTTGGTAGTGTGTGACAATGGCCGAAATCTGGTGGCAGCTCTGGGCCTTGGCAACCTCACTCCCCATACCATGTCTGGCACATGTGCTCAACTTGGTCGTGCAGAGTTTTTTGAGGGGACTATCCGGATCTTGTTTGAAACTGCTGCACAAGGTCCGCCTAGAGTGCGCTCACTTGCGACGTTCCAGCATGGCCAGATCGCGCATTGCAGCTCTGCAACGCAGATTTCGCCTTCCTGAACATCGCATCATATGTGACTTTACCCACCAGGTGGAATTCCACGTTACATATGTTGGAGCAGTTGTGTGAGCAGCACCCCAGCAGTACATGGATAGTATCAGCTGCATCAGGCGCAATCAACTCGCAATTTGCGCCTTTCACACTTCACCACTACTGAGTGGGGCCTCTATGAAGGACATCTGCCACGTTTTGCGTGGTTTGATGAGTCAAGCGGATGGCAAGTGCAGATGATGCACTAGTCAGCTGACTGTCCCCCTTATCTGCCTGCTTCAAAAAACACTGCAAGCACTAAGGGATGAGGTTTTGGAAGAGGTGGAGGTTGACGAGTCACAAATTCCATCACCTTCTGGACAGTCGGGCGCAACGTGGTTCCTTACAAAGGGCTGGGCAGGGCTCACTTTGTGAGGAGGATGAGGAGGAGTCAATGGAGGGGAAGACATCGCTCCAGAGGGAGGTACACAACGCTCTAGTCAGTATGTAGAGCGAGGGTGGGGTGATGCAGAGCAGGCAGAGATGACGCCTCTTGCAGGGGACATCGGTTCTTGGCCAGTTGGGAGTCTGCAGCACATGGTTGATTTCATGCTGCAGTGCATGAGAAACGACCGCCGCATCGCCCACATTCTCACCACGTCTGATTATTGGGTTACACCCTCCTAGACCTCGCCACGGGACAACTTACAAAGCTCATACACCGTTTGAACCGGGAGGTAAAATGGGGGGAGTACCAAGACACACGGGTTTGCAACCCATAATGTTCTCCATTCCAGCCGAGAGCATGCTGCTGCTACTGCTTTACTAAGCAGCTTGTCGTGGGAGGCAGTGGAGACAGCTCTGCAACAAGAGGGAGCACAAGCAGTGCCTCTGCACAAGGCAAGCCAGTATGTTCCAAATGTGGCGAAGTTTTGTGGCCGCCCCGCCACCAATGTCTACACCATCCGGGACGGCTCCAGTCAGCAGGAGGCAATGTTTCCGTAACATGGTGACAGACTACATGTCTTGCCCTCTCAGTGTACTCCAGATGGCTCTTCTCATTCAAGTTTTGGGTCTCTAAGCTGGATACATGGCCAGAGCTTAGCCAGTATGCATTGGAGGTGCTGGCTTGCCCTGCTGCCAGTGTATTATCGGAGCGCGTCTTTAGTGCTGCAGGTGGTGTACTAACAGGACCGTCGCATGCGACTATCTCCGATAATGTAGATCGGCCTTCTTTTCTGAAAATGAACAAGGCATGGATCTCGCCTGAATTTGCCCGTCGGTTTCCCATTAAATAATGGTTGGCAACGTTATCCATGTCTCCTGTTATGTTCATCTTTCTACCACCTGAACTTACTCCTGGGCTACAACATGCCAGTTGTGCTCAGAAGTGTCGTGTCCACGAACAATACACAAGCTATAGTGTTAGTGGGGTTCAGTAAGCAGCTGTTCCCCTGCTGTGTGTCGGCAAGAAGACTCTGGTCCCTACACATGCACAGAAAAACCCTGTGCAACATGCTCCAAATAGGGAAGAGCCGTCACCTGATTGTTATGCTTAAAACAGGAAAGTTTGAAGTTTTCCAGGCCTAGAATGATACATTTTTATAAGAAATATTGACAAATAATAATTTGTCATCACAGCGCATATCTGCACATGTCTATTAGAATGGTAACAAAAACTAATACATAGTGTTCACTTATGGTAAATTAATGCATAAAAGTACATTTCATACTTATCAATTATGCTTTTAAGGAACTTTATCTTGTACCAGTAAGATAATGCAGTCAATGGATGTACGAATCATAAACATCATCATACATCATTATCACGAGTTATATTTATGACAGACATTATAAATACAAGAGTGATTGCCAACTGTAACTTCAGACTCCATATATGAAATTCCCAGCATATATAAACCTGGTAATAATGTGCAATAATAAATTATTACATCTAAAGAAAGTGCATCATGCATACTGCAATAGGTGTTATAACTGCAAGTGCTGGTGAAACCAACCACAACAGATATAAATTAATAATGGTATATAGGTATCACAGTGCATAGTTACTCATGGACATGTCGATGTAATACTGTACCTCAATAAGGCAGGTCAACCATCATGCTTGTTAGTCTTGTAGATTGTTAAAGAGGGAACGTGCTTTTTTTGTTGCTCATAGGTGGAGTTTTATTACAGTAATGATTACTGCTGTCGTATTTTTTGAGCCCTTTAGGGCAGATAACGCTGGAAAGGGGTCCCCTTTTTTATAGAGAGTTATAATAGACAACGTACCTCCCCTACGCGTCACAGTAGGAAGGTAGTGTTGACGGATAAAGCCTTTTGCGAACCAGACATGTGTTACCCTCTTAAAACACTGTACAAGCAAAAAATGCTGATTGCGCCGCGGCTTATTGCTACAGTATAACATTGCCTTAAAAACTCAGAGGTGCCCCACTGTCTGTCGACTGGGAATATCCCCTTTGCTATCGTAAGCCTTTTTTTCACACCTTGCAGGCACACACTTAAATTCGGAAAATGCATTATGTTTTTTTAATGTTTTTTTTTTTTATCCTACTTATTGCGTCATCACATTGATAGTCATGCGGCATGTCATACATCTGCCCAAGTACAATTTTCTAAAATGAAATAATGATAGGTCTGTGACTTTTCACATATAAATTGCAAATGTGATGATGAGTGACTATTAAAATCATTGTTTTCCCACTTGTTATGTTTAACATAGGTTCCTTCGCATTTTTACTAAATACTAAATTTTTATTTTATTTTTAAAAATGAAAACGCTATATTTTGAAAACAATTTTTGGGTGGTGTGTTGTCCATTTCTTGTTGTCTGTTATATGCTTTTATATTTGCAGGGGGGTTTTTTTTTATTCTTGGAATTAGGAAAGATGTGTTCTGGGTACGTGTTAGACAGTAGATAAAAAAAATTTTAGATTCAGAGTCCTCATTGGTTGATCCTTTTAAGGTACTGAAAATATGGTAAAAAAAAAGCAAGCTTTCGGGGCTACTAGGTTTTTCATCAGGCAAAAGACTAAAACAAAAATTGAAGAATCACATATTTATTTCACAAAGGAACAGGAATAGTAAATAGGAGGCAAGTGAGTGAAGCAGAACTGTCATTTGGCAGGGGGATGAACATAAAATTGGAAAGTTCAAAGATAAGGAGAGAAGTTTTATTGCCTCTGATTGGGGTTGGTGTTGTGTTTTGATGCCCTAAAAGGTCGAGCCCAAGATCCTTAATTGATATAGAATGACATGAACCGTGGGGATATATTCATTCAGCACTAAGGTGTCAAAGGTCATCATGAGTTTATTTCCCAAACCTTTCTATCTTTCCCCATATTTGAAGTTTGATTTTATACCAGTAATTCCATATCCTTTCATGCTATGACCGGGCATACAAAGTTTTTTGCAGTAAATCCAATTTTTTCTCTAATTGTGTGGCAATGAAAATTTCTTCCTTGTTTCTGTTTTTCCCCGGTTCCCCATACAAAACCCCCAGTTGGACTTTGTCATATAATTAGGTAACCACCTTTAGATGTGATTTCAGCTGAAAGTTTCCCGGGATCTTGTAGTCCTGATGGGAAATTGGGGATCTTTATCTTGTCCGTGGTCATTATAGATGCACAGGTTTTACATTTCTTCTTGGCAGAAAGGTTCTGCAGTGTTGGGAGGCGGGGGCTTCTGCCAATGATGTTCTTAGATTTGGGGGTGCCCTAAAACACAGTAGTGCGGGGTCTGGAAATTGGGGGTTGTAATCGGTCATCTTTTTTGTAAAGGGGGGGGAATTGGGGGGGGTTTTAGTTTCGTGTTGCTTCCCCCTTGCACCCCCCAGATTTGGTTTGTAGGTGACCACTAGAGGCATCCGGGGGTTTTTTTCTTCTTTGCTCTGGGAATGTCCCGGTATTCCTTGATATTCTGGTGGCTCTTCAATTTGGTTTTCAATTGCTCTTGGATGGTATCCCTGGTTTAAAAAAGTCTTTCTGAGGGACCCCCCACTACTGTGTTTTAGGCAGCCCCCCAAAACTAAGAAGCTATTGTCAGAAGCTCCCTGTCCTCCACGCTGAGGAAACCTTCCTTGCAACCAGAAGAAAGGGAAACTGTGCATCTATAATGCCCTGGACAAAGATAAAGACCCCAACTCCCAATTCCCCCGGACTACAGATCCCAGGGACTTCCAGCCTACATCACATCTATGGGTTTTTACCCATTTATGTTAAATGTCAACTGGGGGTTGTATGTGGGGGAGACCGGGCAAAAACTGAAAAAAAGGTTTAATTTCATGCCCACAATAAGAAAAAAAGAATGGATTTACCTGTGGCAAAACACTGTTGTATGCCCGGTCAAGCTGGGTGGATATGGAATTACTTGTATTAAATTAACTTAAATTGAAAAAAGATAGAAAAAGGGTTTTGGGATTATAAGCTCTGATGACCCTTTAACCCCTCTTAGTGCTGGAAAGAAAAATATCACACGGGTTCATTTTATTTTTTATCAATTAAGGGGAAATTGGTTTGACCTTCTAGGGGGATTTAAAAAAACAACACCGACCCAAACGAGGGCAATAAAAAATTTCTCCTTATCTATGAAACTGTTCCAATATTTATGTTCATCCTTCTGCCATAATGACGTTCTGTTCACGTCACTTGTTTACCCATTGCATATTCAGTGTCCCCTTTTTTGTATTTTAAATATGTGATTCTTCATTTTTTGTTTTAGTCTTTGCTGATGAAGAACCTGAGTAGTTCGAAAGCTTGCAATTTGTTACATCTTTAGTTAGCCATTTTAAAAAGGGATAACCACTGGGACTCTCAAGTCTAAATATTTTTCTATTTCTTGGAATGAAAATTTAAAATTTTTTTTGTCCTAGTAAAAATTCATTTATTCTTGTTTGAAGTACATCCCTTTGCAATTTGGGCCCCCCGTAACAAAAGGGAATAATCAATATTTTATTTTTAAACCCCCCTTGACCCTGGGCTTCAACCCAGAGTTGCTGCTTAGAAGTTTTTGGTTTTCACAGATTTAAAAACCCAAACGCTGATGTGTTTGTGGGGTTTTAGTAACGCCTTGCTTTTTCCCCTGCTGTGGTCTGGCAAAAATTACTGCTGTTTAACTACAAATTAAACTTCAAAATCTATACTGGCCTCTGCCTACACCCTCTTGCCCCTGGGCTTCAACACCCCCAGTTGCTGCTAAGAAGTGTTGGATGCACAGATGAAAACAATCGCTGATGTGTTGTGGGGTTCAGTAACGCCTTGCTTTCCCCATGCGTGTGTCTGGCAAAAATTATGCTAGCTACCTACACATGGTAAAAAAAAAAAATGACATGTTCAAAGTGGTAGTGCACACATAGAATGAGGCTACACCCTGATTTATAGCGGGAAACAGTGAAAGCCCCGTTTTAAATCCATAAAATGATTAGTCTTTGTCAAAAATCTGTAAAAAAATAATTGGGGACATCTTTTCCCGTTTATGCAATGTCGAACACAAATGCTAAACCAAAAAGCTTACTTATGCATACGATACTGATGGTAAAACTTGTCACTCCATAGCTTAGCAAATCCAACTCACATCATGACCCCAATGCTAATGTTGGAAGTGCAAAATGTGGGTTGAACTTTGACAACGCTGCGTGGAAGGTTGACTTCAGTGTTCTTGGCTTTTAAATAAAAGATACAAGTAAAATATAATATTCCAATGTTGATTAAGGGACGTGATGTAACCTGTAATATTGTGCAAACAATGAAATGTAGGAATGTCCTCTTCAACATTACTTTATTTCTTTATTTTAAAATTACTTTTATTGAATTAGAAAGTAACAGCCATAAAAAAAGGCATCATGTAAACATGATAATCGGTAACAAAAATCATGCATTTCTTGTTAAATTCAAAAAGGCTAGTCACAATAGCAAAATATATACCTGCAAGTGGTGCTGAAACAACGACAATGATAAAAAAGGGTGAAGATATCTAGTTTTTTCAAAAGAAAGCGACACGTAAAAATGTCGATTTAAAAATGTACTTAATAAACAGTGGTCACACTCACACACGTTTTTTTGTAGCTTCTATGTAATAGGGACATGGTGTTGTTAATCATAGTGCATGTTTACTGAGTAAGCGTCATGACACGCCTTTGTGTTGTCGGTACGCTTGCGATTTATAACGATGCGCAACGGAATGTTGTCTCATCATAAGACGCACAGACGCTCAAATACCCCCAAAGCGTCACGGAGGAAGCCCGTCTGTGCGTCCCAACAAGGCGCAGCATCTTTCACGTTTCCCTGTTTATAAAGCTATATAAAAAAAGGATGTAGTGTGACGCACAGTTTATTGAGGTACAGTATTACATCGCCATTGACCCTTGTGGTATGAGTCTCATCTATATATACCTTTTCTATCGTTGTATGCTTGCAAGTCCACCTTTTAGGCATAAATAGCTATTTCACTATGCAATATGCACCCTTTTTTAAAAGGGTTTTGTTTGTTTAAAATTTAAAAGGTTGTCACATATTATCAGTATTACATGATGGGAAATTTTAATATTTTTTTAAACTGTTTAGTGTATTATTCGCAATGTAATGTTTTATGAATGTCACAGATTTAAAATTTTAATGTGATATTTTTTTGAAGTCAGACATTCATTGTCTATTCAATAAAAATGGTTGTACATTATGTTACTTATCCATCATTATGGGGTTCTGGGTATTATTTATGTTTTAAAAATTTAAACCGTTTTGCAGATTATTACCATTTTTTTTTGTGGTTTGCTTTTCCTTTTCAACATGTTAAAGTAGCGTTTTGTTGTCAATTCTTAATTTATATAGATTTTTTTTAAATAAAATCATCCTCTTATGGTTTTTTTAAAAGGGTTTTATTTTCTTTGTTGTGTTTTAGACATTTTTTTAATTTTACACGGAAAATATTGATCTAGTATTTAAACATCTTATGACCCCGGGCTCCACAACCCCCAGTTGTTGCTCGGAGTGCTGTTGCACCGTCAACACTTGCTCCTGTGTTATTTGGGGTTTTAGTAATTCAGCTGTTCCCCTGCTGTGTGAAGGCAAAAGTCCTGCTGCCTCACTCTGTTCTCTCTCATCCCCGGGCTCAAAAAAGCCCGGGTTTTTGCCTGGAAAATGCTGGGTTGCACAGTCAACACTTGCTCCTGTGTTACTGGGGTTCAGTAATGTGCTGTTCCCTGCTGTGTGACGGCAAAAAGGGCTGCTGCCCCCACTCTGTTCTCCTCTATCCCTGGGCTCCAACACCCCCAGTTGTTGCTCGGAAATGTGTTTGCACAGTCAAACTTTTCTCCTGTGTTATGGGGTTCAGTAATGTAGCTGTTCCCCTGCTGTGTGAACGGCAAAAAGTCCTGGGTGCTCCACTCTGGTTTCCTCTCATCCTGGGGTCCAAAAAACGCCAGTGGGTTTCCCGGGAAGTGCTGTTAGCACAGTCAACCTTGCTCTGTGTTACTGGGGTTCGTAAGTCGTGTTCCCCTGCTGTGTGACGAAAAAAAAAGTCTGCGCCCCACTTTTGTTCCCCTCTCTCCCTGGGCCCCCAAACCGCCAGTTGTTGCTCGGAATGCTGTTAGCACGGGTAACACTTGCTCCTGTGTTAGGGGGTTCCCGTAATGTCAGCTGTTCCCTGCTTTTGGGTGAACGGCAAAAAAGTCCTGCTGCCTCCACTCTGTTCTCCTCTATCCTGGGCTCCAACCCGCCAGTTGTTGCTCGGAAAGTGTGTTAGCAAAGTCAAACACTTGCTCCTGTTTTAGGGGGGGTTTCAGTATTGTCAGCTGTCCCTGCTGTTTTGGACGGCAAAAGCCTGCTGCCTCCCCTGTTCTCCTCTCTCCTGGGCTTAAAAACACCCATTTGGGTGCTGGAAAGGGTTGTTTGCTTAGTCAAAACTTGTCCTGTGTTACGGGGGTTTTCAGTATGTCGCTGTTCCCTGCGTGTGAAGGGCCCCAAAAGTCCTGCTCCTCCACTCTGTTCCCCTCTCATCCCGGGGGCTCCAACACCGCGTTTTTTGTGGAAGTGACTCTTTTAGCACAGTAACACTGCTCCTGTGTTATTTGGGGTTTCCCAGTAATGTCAGTTTTCCCCCTGCTGTGTGAACGGAAAAAAATTTCCTGCGGGCCTCCCTTTTTCCTCTCTCACCTGGGCTCAACCCCGCCGTTGTTGTCGGAAGGCTGTTAGCACAGTCAACACTTGCTCCTGTGTTATGGGGTTCGCAATGTAAAGCTTTTCCCCCTGCTGTGTGAACGGCAAAAAGTCTGCGCCCCCTGTTCTCCTAAATCCTGGGCTCCAACACCGCCAGTTGTTGTCTGGAAGTGCTGTTAGCACAGTTAAAACACTTGCTCCTGTGTTACTGGGGTTCAGTAATGTCAGCTGTTCCCCTTTGCTTTTGTGAACGGCAAAAAGTCTGTGCCTCCATTTGTTCTCCTCTCATCTGGGCTCAACACCGCCATTTGTTGCCTGGGAAGTGCAGTTGCACAGTCAAACTTGCTCCTGTTTTTATGGGGTTCAGTAATGTCAGCTTTTCCCCTTTGCTGTGTGAACGGCAAAGTCCTGCTGCCTCCCTCTGTTCTCTCTCATCCTGAGCTCCAACACCGCCAGTTGTTCCCTGGAAAGTGCTGTTGCACAGTAAACACTTGCTGGGGTTACTGGGGTTCAGTAATGTCGGGTGTTCCCCTGTGTGTGAACGGCAAAAAGCCCTGCTGCTCACTCTTTTCTCCTCTAAACCTGAGCTCCAACACGCCGGGTGTTCCCTGGAATTTGCTGTTAGCCAGTCAACCTTGTCTGTGTTCGGGGGGTTCCCCAGAAAAGTCAGCTGTTCCCCTGTGTGTGAACGGCAAAAGTCCTGCTCCCTTTCCCACTCTTTTTCCTCTCTCCCGGGCTCCAACACCAAAAAGTTGTTGCGGGAAAGGGCTGTTAGACAGTAAAACCACTTGCTCGTGTTACTGGGGTTCATTAATGTCAGCTGTTCCTGCGGGTTTGAAGGGCCAAAAAAAGTCCTGCTGCCTCCCTCTGTTCTCCTTCACCCCGGGGCCCTCCAACACCAGCCAGTTTTTGGGCCTGGGAAGTGCTGTTGCACAGTCAAAACTTGCTCCTGGTTACTGGGGTTCAGAAAATGTCAGCTGTTCCCCTGCTGTGTGAACAGCAAAAAAGTCCTGCTGCCTCCCTCTGTTTTCCTCTCATCCCTGGGTCCAACCCGCCAGTTGTGCTCGGAGTGCTGATAGCACAGTAAACACTTGTCCTGTGTTACTGGGGTTCAGAAAGTCAGCTGTTCCCTGCTGTGGGGAACGGCAAAAAGTCCTGCGGCTCCACTCTGTCTCTCTCATCCTGGGCCCCAACACGCCTTTTTTTGCTGGGAAATGCTTTAGACGTCAACACTTGCCCTTTTTGGGGTTAGTAATGGGGGTTCCCCTGCGTGTAACGGCAAAAAGTCCTGCTCCTCCCCTTTTCTCCTCTCCCCGGGCCCAACACCGCCATTTTTTGCTGGAAGGCTGTTGCACAGTAACATTGTCCTTTTTTTACGGGGTTCAGAATGTCAGCTTTTCCCCCTGCTTGTGAACGGAAAAAATCCTGCTCCCTCCCCCCTGTTCTCCCTCACCCCTGGCCCCAAACCGCCATTGTTGCTCGGAAGTGTGTTAGCACGTCAAACTTGCTCCTTTAGGGGTTCAGAAATGCGGGTTTTCCCCCTGCTGGTGAACGGCAAAAAGTCCTGCTGCCTCCACTCTTTTCTCCTCTCCCCCCGGGGCTAACCCCCGCATTGTGCTGGGAAAAGGCTGTTAGCCAGTCAAAATTGCTCCTGTGTTACGGGGTTTCAAAAGTCAGCGCCCCTGCTGTTAAAGGGGAAAAATCCGCGCCCCCCCCCTGTTCCCTTCTCCCGGGCCCAACACGCCAGTTGTTTTCGGAATGCGTTAGCACGTAATTGCTCCGTTTATGGGGTTCAGTAATGCAGCTTTTCCCTTGCGTGTGCGGAAAAAAAGTCTGCTCCTCCCCCTTTTCCTCTCACTGGGCCCAAAACCCCCGCCGTTTTGCTGGAAGTGTAATTCCGGGTACTCACTCCTCCAAAATGGTTACAGAGCCAGCTTTTCCCCTGTCAGGTAAACGTCACTTCCCAATAATTGCCCTGTCGTGTTGCGGGGGTTTGCCGACTCTAGGGCCTGCAGTTTGGTGTTTTATGTTGCGGGGATTTAAATAAAGGGTTTCCTTGTGACAATGGAAAATACCCACTGGGGGGACGTGTTTTTCCGTAATGGGCCGGCTCCGGCCCGTCAATTAAATTTCCATGGGTCCTTTTTAAACCCGTCGGGTTCCAAAACCCCAGCGGTTCTCCGAGGCCTTTGGAGGTCCCTCCTTTTCAATACCCGGAGTTCCAGATTCTGCGGGCTTTGATGTTTGGGGGAGCCAGGTCCCCCCCTTTAAACCCCGTGCCGACGTACGGTCCTCGGTGCCCCTTTGGCTTTTTTCCCTTTGCTGCCCCCCCGGGTTCCGTACAGCAGCGGTCCTCGTTATTCCTTGGCTTTGTCCTTCTGACCGCCGGGTTCCAGTACCC
>JARQOD010003387.1:0-65523 GCA_033576555.1 Oophaga sylvatica | reverse complement strand
TTCATCACAGGAGGGGTGTGGTTAATGCATAAACCCCTATTAAGGTTGTTAAATTTTTGGGAAATTTTCCCTTTCCTTTAAAAAAAATGGGTAAAAGGGAATTTGACAGACTTTAAAAAAGTAAAAAATTGTGAGATGTCTTGCAGAGGCATGCAGCAGTTTGAATTGCAAAATTTTTGAAGCGTGACCCCCGAACAATAAAAGCTTTTTCATGGCAAGAAGGGTTGATCAAAAAGGTAAAAATTTACTCCCCAATTTTGAAGGGAAAAATCAAGCGTGACGCTGCCAAGTTCCATTGCCACTTTTTGGCCATTTTCAGAGTTTGCAACGTTACTGGATATCAAAAAGCAAAGGTTTTGCCTATCAGGGATATGGCCGGTGGGAAAAGGGGAAAAAAAACGACCCCCTTTGAAAAAGGGAAACATAAGATAAACATCGGGGACTGGGCCAAAAAAATTTTTTTAAGCTCCCTTTTTCTGGTTTTATGGACTGTTAAATGAGAGTGATCTTGATGGGGCCAGATGGGGGGCCCCCGAGGCTGGATAAAAAAAAGGGGGCAAAGAGCCCCAAATCCGATCAGACGCCGCAAGGTGGAGGTGGGGTATGGTAGGGGGGGGGCACAAAGAGGGAACTTGTGGGACTTTTGGGGGTTGAGGACGGAAAAAAGCAAAACTCCCGACCTACTGCCAGTTTTGGAGACCCCCTTCTTCAAGCATGGTACAGGAAAAAGGGTTTGGTATCTTTCCCGGGAAAAACATAAATTTTCATGCAGGACAATGCCCCCAAAAAAGGGAAACCCAAAAAATCCTCACCCGGGGGGCTCCCCCGAAAAAGGTCTAAAAGAAAAAAAAAAAAAAGAAAATGCCCCCTTTTTCACTTTTTAAACCCCCCTAGAGAACCTGGGCCCCTTTTTTTAAAAAGTGAGATTCAGGGAGGGAAATCATACACCTCTCGGAACGTGTCTGGGGGGGTGTGGGGGGGGTGTGCAGCAATTAAGCAACTGCAAAAATTCTAGGATGGAAGGTTTTGAGTGAAACGTAAAAAAAAGGTGGCTATTTTGGGGCATGTTTTTTTTTTTTGAACGTCAGAAATGGTTTTTTCTAAATTTTGTGTTTTTTTTATTGGTTCCCTGGGGAAAATAAACAAGTGGGGATGGGTATTATTTGGTTTTTTTTTAAAATTGCCTTTTAATTTGCACGTAATAGTTCCCTGAAAAACAGATATTCCAAGATAGCCAAAACTAAAAAAAAACCCCCCAAATTCCAAAAATATTAAGCTTTTATATTTATAGTCTTTTGGGGGTTTAAATTTAGAACTAGGGTTTTTTTTTCAATAATAAAAATAAACCTCTCAAATACAAATTTTTAATATTCTGCCCACAGTGTTTATTTTTACTTTTAAAAAACCCCTGGCAAAAAAAATTTTTGGGAAACATGGGGCCCTTGGGGGGTGTTCAATTTTTTTGTTTTATTTTTTTTTAAAAAAAAAAAATACGACATGGGACAAAAAAGAAGTTTAAAAAAAAGGAAAATTTTTGGGTTTAAGAAAATAAAAAAAACAAGAAAAAAATTTAAAAAGGTAGTCAGTAATGGTTATTTTTTTTTTAAACCAACCCAAAAAGGGGTTTAAAAAAATTTGGGGAAAAACTCATTTTTTGGGGAAAAAAAATTTTTGGAAACCCCTGTAAAATTTTTTTTTCCAAAATTTTAAACCCCGGCATCAAAATTAGATTGCCGTTTAGTCTGATTTTAAAAAAAGGGGGGGATAAAACCCCCTTTGGGGAGCTGTTGCACCAAATTTACTGACGAAACATGGCTCCAAAAACCGAGATGTCAATTGAAAAAGGAGAGGGGGATCAAACTCTTAAAAGAGGGTTTAAAAATCACGCAAAATTTTCAAAAAAAATTTTTGGGTTGTTCCAGTAGCTGTGTCTAAAATCCGGACCAAATACAAACAACTTTGGGGGGGGGGTTTTTAAAGGCAAAATAAAGGTTTTAAAGGAAGACAACAAACGGGCAAAACCGGAAATTAAAGCAATTGTCTCCAAAAAAGTAAAAGAAAAAAAAACAAATGAGGGGAAAAAATTTGGGGGGAAAAAAGGAGTCAACGTCTGTGAGAACTGTAAGAAACTGCCCGAAGGAAAAAGGTTTTCATACGAAAAGCTAATGAAACCATCTTTTTAAACCCCTTAAAAAGAAAAAAAACAAGGGGTTAAAAAGGGCTAAGGAAAAGCAATCGTTGACTTTGTAGGGCTGGAAAGACAGTAAAATTTTTAGTGAGGGGAAACGCGAATCTGCATTGGGAAAAGGTTTTTGCTGGAAAATTTTTTTTTTGGGGCGTTCCAATGGATTTAAAGATGAGCTAAAAAGAAATGCCCCAAAATTTCCCAGTCTTTTAGGGTATGGGGGGGGTTTTCAGGTAAAAAGGCCCCCTGGGGAGAGGGTTTTTTGTTTATTTTTTGGCATTTTCTTATCCCAAAATTTTAAAAGGGAAATTTTGGGGGTGAGAAATTTTTTTTAAGATGATAATACTCCTGCCATAAGAAAAAAATGTGAAAACTTTTCCTTTTAAAAAAACACTTTAAAGGGCAATGTCAGGGGCCCGCAAATAAACTGGGGTCTCAATCCAAATTTAAAAAAACTTCGGGGGAAAATTGAAGAAAAAGGTCATGAAAAGAAAAAACCTGCAAGCGGGGTCGGGGACGCGCAGAGAAAGTTGGGCAGTTTTTTGAAGAAATCTGTTTGACAAACTTAAAACCCCTGCCTCAGAGACTGCAAGCTGTTGTAAAAGCCAGAGGTGGTCAAAAAAAATTTCTAGTGAGGTTTTGGGGTGTTTTTTTGTTTTTGTTTTTCATGATTTTCCCTAAAATTTTTTCCTCAGATTGAGGGGTTTTAAAAATTTTTGCCCTATGCTTGGTTAAAAAAAAAAATTACTGGGGTCCCCATTATTTTTTTCTTGTTTCTTTTTTTTTTTTCTTAAAGCCAGAAAAAAGCAAATTTTAAAAAAAATTCAGTTTTGTGCCATGTCGTGATCTGTTTTTACTCAACAAAAAAAAAAAACCTGAATGAAAATCCTCCAAAAAGGGGGTGATTCAAAAATTTTTTTTTAGGGGGTTTTATATATATTTATAGTTTACACTTTACATAGCTTTAAAAGGCAATTCAATTGCCGGTTCTTAAAAATTTTATTTTTGAAACCGACAATTTAAAGGGCACATGGGTTTTACAGTAAACCATTTTTTTTCCCGTGTTTGATATTGGTTTTGATTAAAAAATTTTTAATGGTGTATGTGTGAAAAAAGTCAGCTGTGTTAATTTAAATTTTTGGGAAATTGTTGGAAAAAAAAAAGGGTGGGTCCCGCGGTATTTTCCTTGCATTGGGAAAAGGGGACCCTTTTAACCCCCTTTAAAAAATGGGGAGTTGTAAATTTGAAAAATCTCCTTATTAAAAAATTGTATTCCCCTTCCCGGGGTCTTTTACGCCCATGTCTGCGAATGAAAACCCCCTTTCCCCCCCCACCATGACGCTGAGTTTGGGGTATGGTTTTTAAATCGCGTTCCTGCAGGGGGGGGACGGGGTTTCCCGAAAAAGGGCACCCGGGCCCGAGGGGGCCAAAAAAAACCTTTGTGCTTCAACCCCGAGGGTTGGTTAACCCCCCGTGGCTACATCGCCCTTTTTGGGGTGTTAAAAAAAAAACAGCAATCAGAGCGTTTTTTAAAATTTCACCAAAAAAAAATTTTGGGGAAATTTACAATCTAGCCCTGGCGAAGTGCCCAAAACTTTTGGGAAAAATGGAAAAGAGATCCGACCCCCCCCCCCCAAATGACGGCCCGGGTTTGGCCGCCACCCCAATTGTTGGCGGCGAAGGTCACAGCCGCACTTCTGCTTCCCTCCGCCCCGGCCGCTCCCCCCGCCTTCCAATCCCCATCACCCCCCCGGTCTTCCGATGTACCTGGGCCCCGCCCCCGGGGCCCCGGAATTTTCGGGGGAGTTTTTAATACATTTATTTGATCCTGTGAAAAAATCTTACAGTGTTTAAACCCCCTTTTCCCCCCCCAAGGGGGTTTGCCGATAAGACCGGGCCAATTTTTACATTTGACCCTGTCTCTTTATGAGGTTTAAAATTTCGGCGCTTCAAAGGGTCTTCGCGATTTGAGTTGTTTTCTCGTGACATATTGTTTTTAATGATAGTAAAAAAATTTTTCCTTTTAATTCCCTTTTTTTTTTTTTTTTTTAAAAAAAATGCAAATTGGGAAAAATTTTTGAAAATTTTAAAATTTTCAAATTTAAAATTTTTTTTCCCTTAAAACAGAAAATTGTCACAAAAATTTTTTAAGAAAAACTTTCCCCCACATGTCTACTTTACACCAAAATTTTTGGAAGAAAATTTTTTTTTTTGTTGGGAAAATTTAAAAAGGGTTTTAAAAAAGTTACCAGCGATTTCTCATTTTTACAACAAAATTTACAAAGCTTTTTTTTTCGGGCCCACCTCATATTTGAAATCACTTTGGGGGGTCTATTTAGCAAAAATCCCAAAAAAAGTGAAAATTCAAAAAAACTACCCCCCCCCAAGGTACTCAAAACCAATTAAAAAAAGGTTTTTAAAACCCTTCAGGTGCTTACAGGAGCGAAACAACGGGGGAAGGAAAAAAATTAAATTTTACTTTTTAGTCACAAAAATGACTTTTTCAAACATTTTTTTTTTTTTCAAAGGGGGGAAAAAGGGGGAAAAAAAGGCCCCGAAAAATTGTTTCAATTTTTCCTGAGTAGCCATACCCATTGGGGGGAAAAAACCCCTTTTGGGCCACGGGAAGCTGGAAAAAAAGGGGCCCGTTTGACTTTTCCAAACCAAAATTGGGGGAATTGAGAACGGGGCCATTCGCTTTTTTTTGGGGCCCCCCCTGTGCCTAAACGGGGAAACCCCCCCCAAGGGGGACCCCTTTTTTGGGAAAATAGACCCCCAAGGAAATTTAAAAGTTGGTGGCAGTTTGAACCTAAGTGCTTCACGCAATTTGTAATGTAGGCCCCTTTTAAAAAAAAAATTTTATTTTTTTCAAAAGATGATTTTTTTGGCCCCCCAAAAAATTTTTTTTTCCCAAGGGAAAAAAGGGAAAAAAAAGAACCAAAAAATTTTTTGCCAAACTTGCCCGGTCGTGATCCCCATATGTGGGGGGGGAAAAACTGTTTGGGCCAGGGGAGGGTTAAAGGGAAAAAGGGGCCCCTTTTTTTTTTTTCCCAAAAAACCAAAATTGGCGGAATTGCAACGGACCCCATGTGCGTTTGGGGGGCCCCCCGTGTCCAAAAAAAGTGGGAAAACCCCCCCCCAAAGTGACCCCTTTTGGAAATAGCCCCCAAAAGGGAAAAATTTCTAAAGGGGTGGTGAGCACTTTAACCCTCAAGTGTTCACAAAGTTTTTTAAAGTAGACCGTGAAGAAAAAAATCAATTTTTTTTCCCAAACATGATTTTTTAGTCCCCCAAAATTTTTTTTTTCCCCAAAGGGTAAGAGAAGAAATTGGACCAAAAAATTTTTTGTCCAGCAGGGGTATCGTGATACCCCCTATGGGGGGGGAAACCCCTTTTGGCGCCGGGAGGGTTGAAAGGGAAGGGGCGCCGTTTGACTTTCAAAACCCCCAAAAATTTGGGTGGAATTGGAACGGGCCTGCGCTTTTTTGGGGCCCCCCCGATGTCCCTTTAAAAAGGGAAAAACCCCCAAAAAATGTGCCCCTTTTGGGAAAAATGGCCCCAAGGGAATTTTTCTAATGGGGTGGGGACCCTTTGAACCCCCCAAGGTTCCCCAATTTTTTAATGTAGACCCGGGGAAAAAAAAAAATCAAATTTTTTTTCCCCCAAAAATTTTTTTTTTTAGTCCCCAAATTTTTTTTTTCCCCAAAAAGGTTTTAAAGGGGGAAATTGGGGCCACAAAATTTTTTGCCCCCCATGTCCTGAGTACGTGAACCCCATATGGGGGGGGGAACCCCTTTTTTGGGGGCAGGGGGTTTTTTAAAGGGAAGGGGCCGTTTGATTTTCCAAACCAAAATTTGGGGGGTTTTTGGGGGCGGCCCATGTTCCCCTTTGGGGGGCCCCTTTTAGTCCTAAAAAGGGGGGGAACCCCCAAGTGCCCCCCTTTTGGAAATAGCCCCCCAAGGAACTTTTCTAGATTGGGGGGGTTTTTTAACCCTCAAGTGTCACGAATTTTAATGTAGACCCCTGAAAAAAAAAATCATATTTTTCCACAAACTGATGTTTTATCCCAAATTTTTTTTTTTCCCAAAAGGGGGAAAGGAAAAATTTTCCCCAAAAAATTGTTGCCAAAAGTCCTGAGTACCGGTACCCCATATGTGGGGGGGAACCACTGTTTGGGCGCACGGCAGGGCTTGAAAGGGAAGGAGCGCCGTTTGACTTTTCCAAACCAAAATTGGCTGGAATTGCGAAATCGGACGCCATGTCGCGTTTGGAGGGCCCCTGATGTGCCTAAACAGTGGAAACCCCCCACAATGTGACCCCATTTTGGAAACTAGACCCCCTAAGGAACTTATCTAGGTGTGTGGTGAGCACTTTGAACCCCCAAGTGTTTTCACTAACGTTTATAATGCCCTGGCGTGAAAAAAAAATATATTTTTTTTTTTTCCACAAAATTGATGTTTTAGTCCCCAATTTTTTATTTTCCCAAGGGGTAAGAGGAGAAATTAGACCACAAAAGTGGTTGTCCAATTTGTCCTGAGTACGCTGATACCCCATTATGTTGGGGGGATCCATGTTTGGGCATACGGCAGGGCTCGGAAGGGAAGCAGTGACGTTTTGGAATGCCAGACTTTGATGGAATGGTTGCGGGCGTCATGTTCCGTTAGCAGAGCCCCTGATGTGCCTAAACAGTGG
Source organism: Oophaga sylvatica (assembly GCA_033576555.1). NCBI lineage: Eukaryota > Metazoa > Chordata > Amphibia > Anura > Dendrobatidae > Oophaga > Oophaga sylvatica. Next base: position 58,646 of record JARQOD010003387.1, on the reverse strand, counting down.
AAACCCCCACATGTGACCCCATTTTGGAAACTAGACCCCTAAGGAACTTATCTAGGTGTGTGATGAGCACTTTGAACCCCCAAGTGTTTCACTAAAGTTTTTAATGCCCAGGTGTGAAAAAAAAAATCCTACTTTTTACCTCACACAAATGATGTTTTTAGTCCCCAATTTTTTATTTTCCCAAGTGTTAAGAGGAGAAATTGGACACCAAAAGTTGTTGTTTCAATTTGGTCCTGAGTACACTGGTACCCCATATGTGGGAAAAAAATGTTCGGGCACAATTTGGGGCTTCAGAAGGGAAATTGTGACGTTTTGGAAGCAGACTTTGATGGAATGGTCTGCGGGCGTCATGTTCCGTTTGCAGAGCCCCTGAGTGCCTAAACAGTAAAAAAAAACCACAAGTGGACATTAATTTTGGAAAGTAGACTCCCAAGGAACTTTTCTAAATGTGCCCCCCTTCTGGAACTAATCTTTCTGTAAAGTAAATTTAGTAGTGCATTTGAGGTGTGGTACAATTTGAAACAATCCTTCATACACAGGCCAGGTTTTTCGGGGCAGGTGTCGCATTGGTAAGTGGTGTCTTGCGTATTCCCCTTTTGTAACACACTCGGCACCTTTTTTGTGGCTTACCTTTTCTTCCAGTTGGCGGGACCACCCCCGGGAAATGCTGACCGGTATGATACGAGCATCTTCAGTTCCGGATGTACTGGGGCCCGCTGGTTTCCTGAGCGCCAAACATCAGGGCCTTAACCACTACCCTGAAACTGAAGGTACGTCGTATCGCTGTTGCGTGCACATCGTGACAGCAGGAAAGCGTTGAGCATTGCCATTTGGACGATGTGCACGGACAGCTTCTTGTACCACACCTTGGCCTTTCTCAAAGCACTGTACGGTTGGAGGAATTGATCAGAGAGATCAACACCCCCCATGTATTTTATTGTACCCCCATTACACAGTCCGGTTTGCGGGACCTGTGTAGAGGTACCCCGTACAGTGCTGAGGGCGCTGCCATCACCATGTATGGTGGTCAGAGAGGACATCCTCTTGTCTTGTACTTGACCACCAACAGGTGGGTCGCTACATTGGGCTTGCTCTCACCCTTTCTGAGCATCAGCCCAAGTAGCGTCTTTGGGGGCCTCTTCTGATTTTTGCGGACGGTACCGCAGGTGCGGTACCTCGCGCCAGAGAGGGATTTTTGTAGAGTGGGATGCTGGAATAAAAGTTTATCAGTGTAAAGGTGATAACCTTTATCCTAGCAGTGGGTGCACCAAATCCCACACAATTTTCCCCTCACTCCCAGGACGGGGGGGACACTCAGGGGGTACAATCCTGGTTGTCCTTTCCTTCGTAAACTCTAAAGCTGTGTGGTGTACCCTGAGGTACTCTCACACAGCTTGTAGAGTTTGATTCCGTACCTTGCCCCTCTTGCTGGGCAGGTACTGGCGGAATTGCGAGCCGTCCCTTAAAATGAAACAAGGACTCATCCACGCAGATGTCCCTTTGGGGCACGTACACTTCAGCAAACTTTTTGTTGAAGGTGTTCGATGACCGGCCGAACTTTGAACAGGGCGGTCAAAGTTGGGGTCCATCTCGTGGGGGACACTGTGCATTATCATTATAATGCAGGAATTTGTGGATGGCCTCAAAACGCGTCCGAGCCATGACCATTCGGAAACAGTGGAGTGTTGTATAAAATATCAACACTCCAATATTGCCGAATTTCTGGCTTCTTCAGGATCCCCATATGGAGGACCAGGCCCCAAAAACTGCATCATTTCAACTGCGTCTACAGGAGACCAGTTGGAAAATGATGAACGGGGGGTTTTGCGCCAAAAAATTGCCGAGCGTAAAAAAATTTGTTTGCTCCACATGAGGTTAATTAAATCCTCAGAGAAAAAGACTTTGAAAAAGTCTATTTCTGTGAAGCCGGTGGAGTCAAACCTGATTCCTGATTCTGCCACAAAATCAGGAATCAGTGGCTCGTAATTTTCGGGGGCGGGGTCCATACGGGGTCCGAAGAGGGGTGCGCTGGTTCATTTTCGGGGCGGGCGCTGCCTCTGTTCTGTCCTGGGGCGTCTGCGTGGCGGTTCCGCAGGACCGAGGAGGAAGATGAGGAGGAAGAAGAATCTTCATCTGAAAAATAAAGAAATGTGGGATCCTCTCCCTCGCTATCAGTGTCGGAGGCAAGGATAGCGTATGCCCCTCCACTGAATAGCGCTGTCGGGATGAGGTGACGAGCGTGACTTTTTTTTTGTGAATGTGGTGCTTTGTGTGAACTTTATTTATAACTGTGTGTGTGTGTGGGGGGGATAGTGATTGGTGTAAAACTAAGCTGAAAAGAAAAAGCTAAAAGAAAAGAAAGCGAATAGGGAAAAAAAGGCCTGTGAAAAAAAGTCTAAAAACCAGCAGGCACGAGCTCTGATAAGTGACCGGTGTCACTTATCAAAGTTACCGTGGCTGCGGATGTGCGCACGGGAGTGACGGAAGGGGGTGAAAAAAAAACTGGCAGGCACGAGCTCTGATAAGTGACCGGGTGTCACTTATCAAAGTTCCGCGGGGTGCTGGATGTGCGCACGGGAGTGGCGGGGAAAAGGGGGGTGAAAAAAAAAAAAAACTGGCAGGCACGAGCTCTGATAAGTGACCGCTGTCACTTATCAAAGTTCCGCGGCTGCTGGATGTGCGCAGGGAGTGGCAGAAAGGGGGGTGAAAAAAAAAAACTGGCAGGCACGAGCTCTGATAAGTGACCGCTAATCACTTATCAAAGTTCCGCGGCTGCGGATGTGCGCACGGGAGTGGCGGAAAAGGGGGGTGAAAAAAAAAAACTGGCAGGCACGAGCTCTGATAAAGTGACCGCTGTCACTTATCAAAGTTCCGCGGCTGCTGGATGTGCGCACGGGAGTGGCGGAAAGGGGGGGTGAAAAAAAAACAAAAAAACAGCAGGAACGAGCTCTGATAAGTGACTGGTGTCCTTATCAAAGTTCCGCGGCTGCTGGATGTGCGCACGGGGTGGCGGAAAAGTTTGGTGGGAAAAAAAAAAAAAAACAGCAGGAACGAGCTTGATAAGTGACTGGTGTCACTTATCAAAGTTCCGTGGCTGCTAGGTGTGCGCACGGGAGTGGCGGAAAAGTTGGTTTAAAAAAAAAAAAAAACAGCAGGAACGAGCTCTGATAAGTGACTGGTGTCACTTATCAAAGTTCCGTGGCTGCTGGGTGTGGCGCACGGGAGTGGCAGAAAAGTTGGTGAAAAAAAAACAAAAAAAAAACAGCAGGAACGAGCTCTGATAAGTGACTGGTGTCACTTATCAAAGTTCCCTGGCTGCTGGATGTGCGCACGGGAGTGCGGAAAAGTTGGTGAAAAAAAACAAAAAACGGCAGGAACGAGTTCTGATAGTGACTGGTGTCACTTATCAAAGTTCCGTGGCTGCTGGATGTGCGCACGGGAGTGGCGGAAAGGGGGGTGAAAAAAAAACGGCAGGCACGAGCTCTGATAAGTGACCGCTGTCACTTATCAAAGTTTGCGGCTTGCTGGATGTGCGCACGGAGGGGGGTGCGAAAGTGTTGAGGGGTTGAACTGCGTCACAAATTCAACGCTCGGCGGCGCAAAGGGAGGGTAAAAAAGAGGGGGAAAGGGAAGGGGGAGGGGGGAATGGGGGGATTGGGGTGATGGGGGGATCGGGGCTCAAAAACTCACGTTTGTAGTCTTTTCTTCTTTTCTCTTCTTTCTTCTTCTTCTTTCTTCTCTCTTCTTTCTTCTCTCTTCAGCAGGAGTTGTGGTGTCACAGGCTACTGTGGCACCACAAGGCCCAGCGCAGGAGGAGATCTGGCAGTGTGACCGCACAGCAGGAATCCTAAACAAGTGTGAGGACCCCTGCAGTGCGGTCAGACAGGTCAGATCCAGTTTGCAGACAGGTCACAGAGCGGTCACATCGCGCTGTGACCTGTCATTGGTGGGATCGATGATCACAATCAATCCCCCCAAAATCAAAGGAGAACCCCTGCATTGCCGGTGGCTAGGCACCGGCCTAGTAATCGGAGCTCACAGCTCCGATTCCTAGGCTGGTCACCGGCAGGTCACCTAGCAGGGCACAGAGCGGTCCACACCGCTGCTGTGCCCTGTGATTGGCGCGATCGTCGTTTGAAAATCGATCGCGCCAATCAGCTCCTTCTGCCCTACAGGCCCTGGCCTAGGATCGGTGCTATTACTGCACCGATCCAGGCAGGTACAGCAGGGGCACAGCGCGGATTATACCGCGGTGTGCCCTGCGATTGGCGCGATCGATGTGATCGGCGATCGCGCCAATCCGGGGGGGGTCTGGACTTTCCTAGGCCCAGGCCTAGGATCGAGTACATCGGTACTCGATCCTAGCCTGCGATCTCACTGTTTTAAGCCGCTCTGATTGGCTGAAACAGTGAGAAAGGCTGTGATTGGCTGTTCAGAATTCAACAGCCAATCACAGCGATCGGGAGGCCTGAGGGGGGAGGACGCAGCCCGGGATGCCGACGCCAACTTCCAAGAGGTAAGCTGGCGTCGGAATTTTAATGCGATCACCGCTACTTAAGTTTGCGATGTCGCATTAAAGGGCATGACGTACTATCCCGTCCAAGGTCAGAATGGCACGGGTTTTATGGACGGGATAGTACGTTTTAATGTCAGAGAGGGGTTAAAATAAAAAAAAAGTAAATAAAACGCCCCCTTTATCACCTCCATAGGTAGGGACAAATAATAAAAAAAAAAATATTTTTTTTAATTTTTCTATTAGGGTTAGGTTAGAATTAGGGTTAGGGTTTAAAAACTAGGATTAGGGTTAGTGTTGTGATGTGCTAGAGATGGTTTTCTGAGCAGAGGCTCCTCTGGTGGTTACAGACAGTACTGAACCTTTCAGCGAGGAGTGGCAATCTGGGTTCACTGACTGGTTTTGATAAGGAGGTTCCTCCCATGATGGTTGCGGTAGTGTTGAGCATTCCGATACCCGCAAGTTATCGGTATCAGCCGATATTCGCTGTATCGGAATTCGATACTTAGTTCCGATATTTTTCCTATATCGTATAACGGAATCGGAAGTTCCCATAATTCTTTGAGAGGCACTGTGATTTTAGGGCAGCCAATGAGGAATCCTACGAAGTGTGGGCACATCCTGTACTGCTGCGGTCATCTTAACTAATGGCTGGCTGTGATTGGCTGCTGAAATTTATGTCAGAATGCACTATAAAAAGGCGCCGCCGCCATTTTAGCGTCACTGTGCTGTGAACTCAGTTAGGGACAGAACGCTGCTCTGCTGACTCTGAGGGACAGTTAGAGATTGCGATTTTGTGTACTTTGCTTTTGGCAGGCTAGTTTACCAACCGCTGTGTAAAGCTTCCTTTTGCCAGTGTTGTTTTAACAGCTCTGTGCAAGTGTTTGTGTGTGAGAGTGCAGGTGACGCTGCAGTTTGCTCTGCATCCAACGCTGTCTGTAGGCATCTGCACGTGTCACTCACAGACTCTTTTTTTTTTTTCTTTAGTGTAATTCTAGCTGCTCCATTCAATAGAAAATTATAGTGTGATGCGCTTCCATCCGTAAACAATACATTGGTTGCAAACACTGTAGAAGTACAGAAAGGAAACCTTTCACAGATAGTGAACAGTTGTGTTTCAGTGTTCACTGCAGTTTGTGAGGTTTTTTTTTTTTTTTTTTTAAATGCAGATCACGCTCCAGTTACTTCTTCAACTAATGCTGCGTGTACTCTGCTGAGTGTCTGTCCCCTGGCTCATCCTTGTCATTTTTCTAAAATTGGTGCTGCTTTATTCTATTTTCAATTTACTAAAATCTATTAGTGTGACGCTCTTCCATCAAAATAAAAATACATTGCTTGCAAAATAATAGAAGTCCACAAAAAGGCCTTTCACAGCAACGTGAACAGTTGTGTTCACTGTCTCACTTCTAGTTGAGGTTTAAATTTTTTGGTAGGAGTGTAGATCCCGCTCCACTTACTTCAACACCGCTGCGTGTACTCTGCTGAGCGTGTCTCACTGCCTTTATCCTTCACATTTTTCTCGAATTGGTGCTTGCTACATTCTATTTTCAATTTACTAAAATCTATTAGTGTGACGCTCTTCCATCAAAATACAATACATTGCTTGCAAACATAATAGAAGTCCACAAAAAGGCCTTTTCACGCAAGTGAACAGTTGTGTTCACTGTTCACTTAGTCTGAGGTTTAAATTTTTGGTAGGAGTGTAGATCCCGCTCCACTTACTTCAACCACCGCTGCGTGTACTCTGCTGAGGTGTCTCACTGCCTCATCCCTTTACATTTTTTTTCGAATTGTGCTGCTACATTCTATTTCAAAAAATTCAAATCTATTACTGTGAAGTGCTTCCATCCGTATACAATACATTGGTTGCAAACAATATAGAAGTACACAAACGGGCCTTTCACAGCTACTGAACAGTTGTGTGCACTGTTTACTGTAGTCAGACGTTTTCATTTTTGTAGTGCAGATCACACTCCAGTTAGTTCTTCAACCACTGTTGCTTGTACTCTGCTGAGGTGTCTCACTGCCTCATCCTTCACATTTTTCTCGAATTGGTGCTGCTACATTCTATTTAAAATAATTCAAATCTATTACTGGGGAGTGCTTCCATCCGTATACAATTACATTGGTTTCAACACTATTGAAGTACACAAAGGGGCCTTTCACAGCTAGTGAACATGGTTTTTTAATTTTTAACTAAAATATGTATTTTTTCAAATGACACAAATATAAGTAATGTTGAAGAGGAATAGTCCTACATCCATTGTTTGCACAATATTACAGGTGTACATTACGTCCCTTAATCAACAATGTATTATTATATTTTACTTGTATGCTTTTATTTAAAAGCCAAGAACACAGAAGGATAACCTTCGCACTGCAGCTGTTGTCAAAGTTAAAACCCACATTATGCACTTCCAACATTGCAGCATTTTGAGGCATGATGTGAGTTGGATTTGTCAAAGTTATGGAGTGAGAAGGTTCACCATCGTACCCTTAGCATAAGTATGCTTTTGTGTTAGCATTTGTGTTAGACATGTGGATATCTGCCATAATATGTCACAATTTATTTAGTTACAGATTTGTTACCAACAGTAATCATTGAATGGTTTTAAATGTGACATTTCACTTGTTTACAGCTTAGAAATAAGGGTGTAGCCTGATAGCTATGTGTAGCACTAGCCACTTTAACATGTCATGTTTTTTTCAACATGTGTAGCTAGGTAGCAGTAATTTTTGCCGGACACACAGCAGGGGAACATCAGGCGTTACTGAACCCACAAACACATCATCGATTGTTTTGATCTGTGCATCCAACACTTCTGAGCCCAGGGTCAAGGGGGTGTAGCCTGAGGCCTAGTATGAGATGTTTGAACTTTAATTTGAACTTTAATTTGGAGTTAGCAGCATTAATTTTTGTCAGACACACAGCAGGGGAACAGCAGGCGTTACTGAACCCCACTATCACTATAGCTTGTGTATTGGTCTGTGGACACGACACTTCTGAGCAGCAACTGGCAGTGTTGTAGCCCAGGGAGTATAGCTCAGGTGGTAGAAAGATGAACATAACAGGAGACATGGAAAACGTTGCCAACCAGTTAGTTAATCTGAAACCGGACAGGCAAATTATCGGAGGATAGTCGCATGCAACGGTCTGTTAGTACATCGCCTGCAGCAGTAAAGACGCGCTCCGATAATACACTGGCAGCAGGGCAAGCCAGCACCTCCAATGCATACTGGCTAAGCTCTGGCCATGTATCCAGTTTAGAGACACAAAACTTGAATGGGGAAGAGCCATCTGGGAGTACACTGAGAGGGCAAGACATGTAGTCTTGTCACCATCTTACGGAAATGTTGCCTCCTGCTGACTGGAGCCGTCTCGGATGGTGTAGACATTGGTGGCGCCTGCCACAAAACTTCGCCACATTTGGAACATACTGTTCTTGCCCTGTGCAGAGGCGCTGCTTGTGCTCCCTCTTGTTGCAGAGCTGTCTCCACTGCCTCGACGCACAGAGCTGCTTTGTAAAGCAGTAGCAGCAGCAGTGCTCTCGGCTGGAATGGAGAACATTATGGATTGCACCAGTGTGTCTTGGTACTTCCGCATTTTACGCTCCCGGTTTCAACGGTGTGCTGAGGCTTTGTAAAGTTGTCCCGGTAGCGAGGGTCTAGGAGGGTGTACACCCAATAATCAGACTGTGGTGTGAATGTGTTCGATGCGGCGGTCGTTTCTCAGGCACTGCAGCATGAAATCAACCATGTGCTGCAGACTCCCAACTGGCCAAGAAACGTTGTCCCCTGCCAAGAGGCGTCATCTCTGCCTGCTGTGCATCACCCCACCCTTGGTCTACATACTGACTAGAGCATTGTCTACCTCCCTCTGGAGCGATGTCTTCCTCCTCCCATTGACTCCTCATCATCCTCTCACAAAGTCCTTCAAATGCAATAAAAATTTACAAAATTTAAAACTCAAAAATTTAAAAACATTGTATCATAATTCTGTAACATCAGTTTATGGAAACACAATAGCATTACAAAAGGATAGACAAAAACTGTACATTATGTGCTTTGTAAATACATTAAAAGTTTGGAATGGTTATGAAAATATAGACAGCGACTCTGGAGGTTCAATTGTTGATACAGCATGGTACTTTGAAAGTCCTCCAGCCCTTTGTGAGGAACCACGTTGCGCTGACTGTCCAGAAGGTGATGGAATTTGTGACTCCTCATCCTCCACCTCTTCCAAAACCTCATGCCTTAGTGCTTGCAGTGTTTTTTGAAGCAGGCAGATAAGGGGGACAGTCAGGCTGACTAGTGCATCATCTGCACTCGCCATCCGCGTTGACTCATCAAACGCACGCAAAAACGTGACAGATGTCCTTCATAGAGTCCTTCGCCACTCATTACACTGGCTGCCCATTCATTATAGGATCCAATTCTAATTACTGGTTCTCACCAACAAAGCTCTCCACAGTGCAGCACCCCCCTACATCTCCTCCCTCATTTATATTTATCGGCCTAACCGACTGCTGCACTCTGCAAACGACCTTCGACTAACCTCTGCACTAATCCGTACCTCCCACTCCCAACTCCAAGACTTCTCCCGCGCTGCGCCAATCCTCTGGAATGCTGTACCCAAGAAATTAGGACTATCCGCAATTTGGATGGTTTCAGGCGCTCCCTCAAAAACACATTTGTTCACAGTGGCCTATCACATTCACTAATCAAAGTCATTCTATGTGTAAGTCTGTGTGTGTAGCCCATTCACTATCTCCATGCATCCCTCACTCCCTTAAAATGGCTGGACCATCATTGTAAAAACACCATTGTATATAAACACCTGTACTTTGTATCTCCCCCACCTCATTGTAGATTGTAAGCTTTCACCAGCAGGGGCGGCTGATTTAGCTTTAATTATTTTATGTTAACGTTGTTACTTATGACTTTTGTTTTGAAACTGTTAAACTGTAAAGCACTGCGGAATATTATGCCGCTATATAAATAAAGAATATTATTATTATTATTATTATTATAGAGGCCCACTCAGTAGTGGTGAAGTGTGAACGGCGCTAATTGCGAGTTGATTGCGCCTGATGCAGCTGATACTCCATTACTGTTGGCTGCTGCTCACACAACCGCTCCAACATATGTAACGAGGAATTCCATCTGGTGGGTACGTCACATATGATGCGATGTTCATGAAGGCGAAATCTGCGTTGCAGAGCTGCAATCAGCGATCTGGCCATGCTGGAACGTCGCAAGTGAGCGCACTCTAGGCGGACCTTGTGCAGCAGTGCATCAAGATCCGGATAATCCCTCAAAAAACTCTGCACGACCAAGTTGAGCACATATGACAGACATGCTATGTGAGTGAGGTTGCCAAGGCCCAGAGCTGCCACCAGATTTCGGCCATTGTCACACACTACCAAGCCTGCCTGTAGATTAGCTTCCAAAAACCACACGTCGCTCTCCTGCTTTATGGCATTACAGAGCTCCTGCGCTGTGTGGCTAAGATTCCCCATGGAAATTAATTTCAGGACGGCCTGTTGACATTTGGACACGGCTGTGCTCATATCGGTCGCAACAGGTAACGTTCACGGGTCCATGTGGAGGTAGACCGTGACGGCTCCTGCAGCGATGATTCTGAGGAACTGGAGTAGGAGGAGGAGTCAATGTGTACAGACTTGATTACTGCAATCCTTGGAGTTGACAGAACACGTACAGCGACACTCGCAAGATCAGTTACCCGGCTACACAACATTGACCCAATGGGCAGTGAGGGAAAGGTATTGTCCCTGGCCATGGGTGTTAGAAGCCTCTTGTTAGGTTTTGTTTCAGTTTGCTGGTCACATGACCTTTTTTCCCTATTTAGTCTGGCTCCGCCCTTCTGGCTTTGCTTGACTTCATTGTATTATCTACTGTTAAGCTAGTCAGTTTTGCTTGATGTTAGGATCGCAAAGTATTTTTTTTTCTGTTTAATTATCCATGCTACAATTTATGTTAGGAGGTGTCCACCTTTTCTCCCAGTCCCTAGATCTTGTAGGGATTCCTCCCTCGCAACTATAGGTCTTCGTTCACACTAGATGAGGACTTTAGCAGGTCTGGTCGCAGGATCAGGTTACCCGTTACATCGTAGGGATTCAGCTTAGTTGTATTGTAGGGACAGAATTCCCTTCTTTCCTTACTGGTTGTAGCAGATCATAACAATGGGTACTGGTCCACGCATCGGTGGTCAGGTGGACCTTGCTACTGAGGGCGTTTAGTAGCGCATGTTTTATTTTTCCCTCAACATGCTTTTGCAGACCAGGGACGGCTTGCCTGCTGAAATGAAATCGGCTTGGCACATTGTATTGGGACTGACAATGATATTCAGTTACGGAAACTGTCTGTCTCCACCAGCCTGAATGACAGCATTTCAAGGGACAGGAGTTTTGCAATGCCAGCATTCAGAGCCTGTGCTCGTGCATGGTTTGCGAAGTATGGCCGTCTTTTATCCCATGCCTGTGCTACCGATGGCTGTTTTGTGGCCTGGGAGTGTGAGGATGACAGGGAACTTGCTGCTGTGTGTGGAATAACACTTTGTCTCTGGACAACAGTGGCCGAGGTTCTTCCATGGCGATCCTGTGAGGAAGCAGAACCAGCTGTGTGTGAGCTCGATGAAGAGGCTTCAACACAACCTGAAGATGTAGGTGCTGCTGTAGGTTGGCCTACATCTCCAGTGTGTCTTTGTAACTCAACTACGTGCTTTTTCCGCACATGTTTCCACATATTTGTGGTATTGAGGTGACTGACACTTTTAGCTATTTTTAATTTTTGATTACACAGCTTGCATTTGACATAGCAAATATCATGTGCAAGTGTGTGAAAAAAGGACCACGCAGTGCAAGTCCTGGGAGCGCACGTTTTGACTTTTGGAAGACAACTGCTCCGAACAGGTGCCAAACTGGAGGCTACAGGCAACCGAGTCTGCAGCCTAACTCTCCCTCCTGTTTGTACCGTTGGGGCAATGTCTTCCTCTATCTTCCTTCTATCACTAACCACTTCTCTAGGCCTCTCCCAGCTTTCAACCAAAGTACTGGTTCTCAGCCACAAAGCTATCCACAGTGCAGCACCCCTCCTACATCTCCTCCCTCATTTCTATCTATCGGCCTAACCGACTGCTGCGCTCTGCAAACGACTTTCGACTAACCTCTGCACTAATATGTACCTCTCACTCCCGACTCCAAGACTTCTCCCGCGCTACGCCAATCCTCTGGAATGCTGTACCCCAAGAAATTAGTACTATCCACAATTTGCATGGTTTCAGGCGCTCCCTCAAAACACATTTGTTCAGAGCGGCCTATCACATTCACTAATCAAAGTCATTCTATGTATTCTGTGTAAGTGTGTATGTGTGTGTGTCTCTAGCCCATTCACTATCTCCATCCCTCAGTCCCTTAAGATGGCTGGACCATCATTGTAAATGCACCATTGTATATAAACACCTATACTTTCTATCTCCCCCACCTCATTGTACATTGTAAGCTGTCACGAGCAGGGGCGACTTATTTAGCTTAAATTATTGTATTGTTAACGTTGTTACTTATGACTTGTGTTCTTAAACTGCAAAACTGTAAAGCGATGCGTAATATGATGGCGCTATATAAATTAATATTATTATTATTAGGATTCCTCTGAGCTGCTCCCACCACCTTCCTGTTCCTCACGCCATGTTGGGTCTTGGATCTCATCATCTCCACTACCCTCTGCCAACACCTGCTGCTGTTGGGTGGTCCGGTCAGCACCATGCTCAACAGAAACTGGCACCTGAGTCTCATCATCATCAGATGCGTTCTGCGGTGTGCTGACCATCGGCACTGTCTCACCCGCCTCTTCAGATTCAGAGAGACACAGCTGTTGCGCATCACTGCATACTCCCTCTTCTTCACATTACAGAATGCTGCTTGGCTGGGCCCCTGTTTGCAAGCCAATAGATTCTGAGAACAGAAGCAGACACTCAGCTGGCTCCTGTACAGAACTCTCTGACTGCCTGGGCAATTTGACAGGTGGTGAAGAGACAGATGGTTGCTCAACAGTGCTGTGGTCCTGAGAGGAGGTGGAAGCAATTGAAGTCGATGCATTGGCTGACATCCAACCAACAACGGCTTCAATTTGTTCTTCCCGCAGCAGGGGGGGTACTCCGAGCTCCTACAAAAGTGCGCATAAAGGAACGCTCACGGGGAAAACTGGTGTATGCTGTGTCACTGGGGGCCGCAGCAGCCACAGAATCCCCACGTCCTCTACCTGAAGAAACTCCACGGCCACGACCACGTACCTTACTCCCTGCCTTCTTCATCTTGGTAGATTGATAAAGAAAGTCTGAAAAGTTATAAGGCCTAAGTGTGGTTATTCCGCAGAGACTGCAGTGAACACTGCACACAACTGTTCAGTAGGTGTGAAAGGCCCCTTTGTGTACTTCTATAGTGTTTGCAACAAATGTATTGTATATGGATGGAAGCGCGTCACACTAATAGATTTTATTTATTTGTAATAGAATGGATCAGCAACAATTAGAGAAAAATTTCAAGGATGTGCCAGTGACACACGCTCAGCAGACTACAACCAGCAGTGGTTGAAGAACTAACTGGAGCGTGATCTGCACTCCAAAAAGGAAAACCTCAGACTACAGTGAACACTGCACACAGCTGTTCACTACCCAACGCGTCTCAGCAGGAAGGCAGTCTGTGCGTCAAAACAAAGGTGCAAGCATACATCCACGTACCCTGTTTATAAAGCTATATAAAAAAATTATGTAGTAGTGACGCACACTTTATTGAGGTACAGTATTACATCGCCATTCACCATCTGTGGCTATGCAGTCTCATCTATATATACCTTATCTATCCGTTGTCATGCTTGCAAGTCGACAGTCAGGCATAAATAGCAATTTTCACTATGCACTATGCACTTTTTAAAGGTTATGTTTGTTAATAAAAATGATTATTGCCACATATTATGAGTATTACATGATGGAAATTGTATAATTTTGTATAAACGGTTTAGTGACATTATTCAGCAAATGTAACATTTTAGTAATGTCACAGATAACTTGTAATGCTGATGATGTTTTGAAGTCAGACATTCATTGTCTATACAATAAAAATGGTGTACATACTGTTACTTATCCATCATTAATGGATTCAGATATGTACTTGTATGCTTTTATGTACAACCGTATAGCAGATTCCTTAACTAATTTATTTTGTGGTTTGCATTGCTGTTCAACATGTTAATGTATGTGTTTATGTTTGTCAATTCTTTATTTATCTAGATATTAGTTTAAATGAAATCATCATCTTATGGAAGTAAAGGTTATCTTTCTCTTGTTTGAAGTATAGACATTTAAAATTGACAGGTAACAAGGAAATTACTTGATCTAGTATTTAAACATCCTCCTTGACCCTGGGCTCCAACACCGCCAGTTGTTGCCTGTAAGTGCTGTTAGCACAGTCAACACTTGCTCCTGTGTTACTGGGGTTCAGTAATGTCAGCTGTTCCCCTGCTGTGTGTACGTCAAAAAGTCCTGCTGCCTCCACCCTGTTCTATTCTCATCCCTGGGCTCCAACACCGCCAGTTGTTGCTCGGAAGTGCTGTTAGAACAGTCAACACTTGCTCCTGTGTTACTGGGGTTCAGTAATGTCAGCTGTTCCCCTGCTGTGTGTACGTCAAAAAGTCCTGCTGCCTCCACCCTGTTCTCTTCTCATCCCTGGGCTCCAACACCGCCAGTTGTTGCCTGGAAGTGCTGTTAGCACAGTCAACACTTGCTCCTGTGTTACTGGGGTTCAGTAATGTCAGCTGTTCCCCTGCTGTGTGTACGTCAAAAAGTCCTGCTGCCTCCACCCTGTTCTATTCTCATCCCTGGGCTCCAACACCGCCAGTTGTTGCTCGGAAGTGCTGTTAGAACAGTCAACACTTGCTCCTGTGTTACTGGGGTTCAGTAATGTCAGCTGTTCCCCTGCTGTGTGTACGTCAAAAAGTCCTGCTGCCTCCACCCTGTTCTCTTCTCATCCCTGGGCTCCAACACCGCCAGTTGTTGCCTGGAAGTGCTGTTAGCACAGTCAACACTTGCTCCTGTGTTACTGGGGTTCAGTAATGTCAGCTGTTCCCCTGCTGTGTGTACGTCAAAAAGTCCTCTGCCTCCACCCTGTTGTCTTCTCATCCCTGGGCTCCAACACCGCCAGTTGTTGCCTGGAAGTGCTGTTAGCACAGTTAACACTTGCTCCTGTGTTACTGGGGTTCAGTAATGTCAGCTGTTCCCCTGCTGTGTGAACGGCAAAAAGTCCTGCTGCCTCCACCCTGTTGTCTTCTCATCCCTGGGCTCCAACACCGCCAGTTGTTGCCTGGAAGTGCTGTTAGCACAGTCAACACTTGCTCCTGTGTTACTGGGGTTCAGTAATGTCAGCTGTTCCCCTGCTGTGTGAACGGCAAAAAGTCCTGCTGCCTCCACCCTGTTGTCTTCTCATCCCTGGGCTCCAACACCGCCAGTTGTTGCCTGGAAGTGCTGTTAGCACAGTCAACACTTGCTCCTGTGTTACTGGGTTCAGTAATGTCAGCTGTTCCCCTGCTGTGTGAACGGCAAAAAGTCCTGCTGCCTCCACCCTGCTGTCTTCTCATCCCTGGGCTCCAACACCGCCAGTTGTTGCCTGGAAGTGCTGTTAGCACAGTCAACACTTGCTCCTGTGTTACTGGGGTTCAGTAATGTCAGCTGTTCCCTTGCTGTGTGAACGGCAAAAAGTCCTGCTGCCTCCACCCTGTTGTCTTCTCATCCCTGGGCTCCAACACCGCCAGTTGTTGCCTGGAAGTGCTGTTAGCACAGTCAACACTTGCTCCTGTGTTACTGGGGTTCAGTAATGTCAGCTGTTCCCCTGCTGTGTGAACGGCAAAAAGTCCTGCTGCCTCCACCCTGTTGTCTTCTCATCCCTGGGCTCCAACACCGCCAGTTGTTGCCTGGAAGTGCTGTTAGCACAGTCAACACTTGCTCCTGTGTTACTGGGGTTCAGTAATGTCAGCTGTTCCCCTGCTGTGTGAACGGCAAAAAGTCCTGCTGCCTCCACCCTGTTGTCTTCTCATCCCTGGGCTCCAACACCGCCAGTTGTTGCCTGGAAGTGCTGTTAGCACAGTTAACACTTGCTCCTGTGTTACTGGGGTTCAGTAATGTCAGCTGTTCCCCTGCTGTGTGAACGGCAAAAAGTCCTGCTGCCTCCACCCTGTTGTCTTCTCATCCCTGGGCTCCAACACCGCCAGTTGTTGCCTGGAAGTGCTGTTAGCACAGTTAACACTTGCTCCTGTGTTACTGGGGTTCAGTAATGTCAGCTGTTCCCTGCTGTGTGAACGGCAAAAAGTCCTGCTGCCTCCAACCGGTTCTCTTCTCATCCCTGGGCTCCAACACCGACAGTTGTTGCTCAGAAGTGTCATTGGCACGGGTACTCACTCCTGCCCAGACTGGTTACAGCACGCCATCTGTTTCCTGTCAGTGTAAACGTCACTTAGCCTCCAATAAGTTGTCCTGTCGTGTTGCAGTCGGGTTACCCGACTCTATGGTGCCTGGAGTTTAGGTGCTTCCTATGTGTGCTGCGGGATATGCAAATAAAGGCTGTTTCCGTTGTGACAATAGGACAATCACCCACTGTAGTACTGTGGGATTCGGTAACTGCGGCAGGCTCGCGGCCTGTCAACTTAAATTTCCATGGGTACCTTCTGCTACCCGTCCGGGTTCCAGTACCGTCAGCTGGTTCTCCGCAGTGCCTTTGGCCTAGGTGCCTCCATCTCGGTATCCGAGTTCCAGCAACGTCTGCTGGTCCTTGGTAGTGCTTTGGAGCACAGGTACCTCCTGCTTAGTAACCGTGTCCCAGTAACGTCAGCTGGTCCTCGGTTGTGCCATTGGCTCTTTTCCTTCTGCTGCCCCTCCGGGTTCCAGCACAGTCAGCTGGTCCTCGTTACTTGCATTGGCTCTTGTACCTTCTGCTACCCGTCCGGGTTCCAGTACCGTCAACTTTGGCCTAGGTGCCTCCATCTCGGTATCCGAGTTCCAGCAACGTCTGCTGGTCCTTGGTAGTGCTTTGGAGCACAGGTACCTCCTGCTTAGTAACCGTGTCCCAGTAACATCAGCTGGTACAAGGTTGTGCTACAAATACAAGATACAGAACAAGAGACACAAGAACAATAAGCAGAAGATCTAAAAGCAGAAGAACATGAAGTATAAGACCAAAATGAAGAGCAAAATATATGCTCTAAATTATAAGCAGAAGAAGACTAAGCAGTGTATGGGGGTGAGTCCGTTCCTCCTCGTGGTGCCCCTGGTAAATGCCTGATGCTGCAGGTGTCACGCTGTCTAATGATATGTATACAATGTCAGTAAACTATTAATACAGGAACAACACTCTATACAACAAGTAGTATAGCAACATCAGCATGTAAGTATAGAATAGATTTACCTGACACGATATCTGCTGAACTCAGGGTTAATCTTGAGGACTTGATGAGCTGAAACAGGAAAGAGGTGGACCGGGATCTAACCTGACCCTAAACTGGGGTCCTAACTAATCCCTCACCTTGGAGGTACTGATAATGGTTCAGAGGTCCAAGTCTCCAACCTAACCCTGTCTCCTATCAGACCCTGAACCCTATAATCAGTCCTAAGAAGGATCCTGACTACCACCAAAGGGATATGGGCTGATCTCAGCTAAATACACAGATTAGACATATAAGACAGACAGGATAACACACGCTTGCATACACACTCAAACACCAAAGGAACATAAATGGTCTGGGAAATAAACTCTAACCAAGTTGAGCTTAGAACAACTAAAGGTACTGCCACACTAAACAATCCCGCTAGCGATCACGATAACGACGCATACTAATGCGATCGCTAGCGGGATTGTTTCTATATCGCTAAGTGCGGCCACATTTAGCGATATAGTTAACGACGCTATCGCCGTTAGCGATCTTCTTAACGACTTTAGCGGTACAAAAGTACCGCTAAATCGCTAAGAAAAGGTGCCACACTAGCGATATATACTTACCCAGCGGGAGCGCCGACGAGAAAATAGGGTCCGGAACGATTCCAGCGACGAGCGAGATCACAGCAGGAAGCTCGTCGCTGGCAGATGCCGCACTGAACAACATCGCTAACGGGATCGCTAAATAGTGACGTTTTTTAGCGATCCCGTTAGCGATATTGTTCAGTGTGGCATACCCTTAAGGAGCTCACAACTAAAGTCTATACAGATTCATTCCTATCTGTGGTCTGCATGAAGGTTTCACTGGCAACTCCCCAAGCAGACAGCCAGGAATTTAAAGGAAACCAATCAACAAATAATCAATTGCAGCCGGGAGAAACTGCACCCAGTCCCAGCACCGAGCACAGACAGAATTAACTCCCTAGCTGCCAAACACAAAGAAACAGCAGCTCAGCTGTGAGAAGTCAAAATGTGCAACCGCGACGATCTTCGTGGCAATGCACACATGACAGTACCCCCCCTTCTACGAGGGGCCTCCGGACCCTCAGGGCCAGGCCTGCCCGGGTGAGTTCTGTGGAAGGTCCGAACCAAACGATCTGCGTTAACATCAGACGCAGGGACCCACGTCCTCTCCTCCGGACCATACCCCTTCCAATGCACCAAGTACTGAAGGGACCGGCGATTCAGACGTGAGTCAATGATCTTTGATACTTGAAATTCCAAGTTACCATTGACCAACACAGGAGGAGGAGGTAGAGGTGACGGTATGACTGGTGCCACATACCTTTTAAGTAATGACTTGTGGAACACATTATGAATTTTAAACGTAGGAGGGAGGTCCAGACGAAATGCCACAGGATTAATTATGGAACTGATCCTGTACGGCCCGATGAATCTGGGACCCAGTTTCCAGGAGGGCACTTTAAGTTTTATATTCCTGGTAGACAACCATACCAGATCGTTCACATTCAGATCTGGACCAGAAACTCTCCTCCTATCAGCCATACGTTTGTAACGGTTCCCCATCGCACTCAGATTATTCAATACACCTCTCCACACAGAAGCAAGTGACGACGAGAAACGCTCCTCCTCAGGAACCCAGAAGGGCCCCCCCCATTGAAAGTACAAAACTGGGGATGGAAACCATATGCCCCAAAAAACGGGGACTTACCAGAGGACTCGCTCCGCCTGTTGTTAAGAGCGAACTCTGCCAGAGGCAAGAAAGAAGACCAGTCCTCTGGTTCTCTGAGACAAAACACCGGAGATATGTCTCTAAGCTCTGATTCAGACGCTCTGTCTGACCATTGGTCTGCGGATGAAAAGCCGAGGAAAATGACAATTGCATCCCCCGACGTAAACAAAATGCCCTCCAAAATTTGGACACAAACTGAGACCCCCTATCTGACAGCACATCAGAAGGCAACCCATGAAGTCTAACGATCTCCCTAATGAACACCTGCGCCAGAGTTTTAGCATTAGGGAGTGCAGGAAGAGCAACGAAATGTGCCATCTTACTGAACCTGTCAACAACCACCAGTATGACAGTATTCCCTGACGACGGAGGAAGGTCCGTAATGAAGTCCATAGATAAATGAGTCCATGGACGCTCCGGAAGTTTCAAGGGTAAAAGGGTCCCAGACGGACAGGTATGAGGGGTTTTAGAGCGAGCACACACCCCACATGACGCGACAAAAGTTATAACATCTTTATTAGCATTAGGCCACCAAAACTGGCGAGAAAGGAGATCTAAAGTAGCCTTACTCCCTGGATGTCCTGCTAGAGCAGAATTATGATGTGCCTCAATAACCTTTTGTCTCAACAGATTTGGGACAAACAGTCTCCCTGGAGGTCCTGCAGGGGCGTCCCCCTGAGCCTCTAACACCTCCTCCTCAAGCTCAGAAAATACAGCCGACACTACCACCCCCTCCTGAAGGATAGGACTCGGGTCATCCATTTTCCCGGCCCCTGGGAAACTGCGAGACAAAGCATCAGCCTTTATATTCTTAGACCCCGGGCGATAAGTGACGACAAAATTAAACCTGGTAAAAAACAACGACCATCGAGCTTGTCTGGAATTCAGACGCTTAGCGGATTCCAAATACAACAGGTTCTTGTGATCAGTAATAACGGTAACCGGGTGGACTGCCCCTCCAAAAAGTGACGCCATTCTTCAAAAGCTAACTTAATGGCCAAAAGTTCCCTATTGCCGATATCATAATTCCTTTCGGCGGACGACAATTTCTTAGAAAAGAAAGCGCACGGATGCCATTTACCAGGGGACGGACCCTGGGACAATATAGCACCCACCCCTACGTCAGACGCATCCACCTCCACAATGAACGGCTGAGATGCATCTGGTTGGATGAGAACGGGTGCCGAAGCAAAACATTTCTTCAAAGAGGAAAAGGCTTGGCAAGCTTTGTCCGACCATTTAGAAAAATCCGTCCCTTTTCTTGTCATGTCAGTGAGAGGTTTGACAACAGATGAGAAATTACAAATAAATTTCCGGTAGTAGTTAGCAAACCCCAAAAAACGCTGCAGAGCCTTAAGATCCCCTGGCTGATCCCATTCAAGCACTGCTCTCACCTTTTCAGGGTCCATACGGAAACCGGAGGCTGACACCAAAAAACCCAAAAACTGAAGTTCCTGTACGGCAAATACACACTTCTCCAGTTTGGCGTATAGTTTATTGTCTCGCAAGATCTGCAACACCTGTCTCACATGCTCCTGATGAGACACAAGATCTGGCGAGTAAATTAAAATGTCGTCCAAATATACAACCACAAACAGCCCCACAAGGTGACGAAAAATGTCATTAACAAAATGTTGGAATACTGCTGGTGCAGTAGTCAGACCAAAAGGCATGACTAGGTTCTCATAATGTCCCTCCGGCGTGTTAAACGCCGTTTTCCACTCATCCCCCTCTTTTATCCTAATGAGATTATACGCCCCCCTGAGATCCAATTTAGAGAACCATTTGGCGCCAACAATTTGATTGAAGAGATCAGGAATAAGAGGGAGTGGATACGGATCTCGAACAGTAATCCGATTAAGTTCGCGGAAATCCAAGCAAGGGCGTAGGCCTCCATCTTTCTTCTTCACAAAGAAGAACCCCGCGGCTACTGGGGAAGATGAAGGTCTAATATGCCCTTTGGCCAGACTTTCAGAAATATAATCTTTCATAGCCTGCCTCTCAGGACCAGAAAGATTATACAACCTAGCTTTAGGCAACTTAGCATCAGGAAGGAGATTAATAGAGCAGTCATACACGCGATGAGGAGGCAACTCCTGACACCCCTCCTCAGAGAAAACATCCCCAAAATCCTCCAAAAAAGGAGGCAATGTACTAGGCACGACCGCACTGATGACTGTGTTCATGCAGTTGCTTTTGCAAAACTCACCCCATTGGCTTATTTCTCTGGACTGCCAATTAATCACAGGGTTATGTTTAACCAACCAAGGAAGTCCCAACACAATGGGAGTAGGTAGACCCTCCAACACAAAACAAGATAATTGTTCCCTATGTATTGCCCCTACCCGAAGGTCAATGTTATGAACCTCATGAACAAAGCTACCTTGGCGAGAGGCCTGGCGTCAATGGAGAATATAGGGATCGGTTTGACCAATACACTCAGATGCATACCTTGAGCCTGAGCAAACTGAGCGTCAACCAGGTTAGCCCCGGAACCACTATCAAGAAGAACAGACAATCTCTCCACTCTCGTACCAACTACCACCTCCACTGGTACAAGGAACTGAGAAGAACTGGCGGATGAAATACATACTCCCAGGTTGTCGTCCACCACACAACCTGGGATTAACAGTTTTCCGGCGACTTTTGGCTCAACAAGGCACGGGATGGACATTCTCCAACAAAATGTCCCTCTTTCCCGCAGAAAAAACATCTTCTAGTCCTGCGGCGTACCGCCAATCCCCTCCTACGAAATGATGTCCCTCCCAACTGCATAGGCTCATCCGAACAGACAAGGGGAACCTCAACATAAGGGACTTTAGTGGTAGGTGGAGAAACAACAGGGAGTGGGGTTACCTCACCCCTCTCCCGAAGCCGTCTATCAGTACGGATAGCTAAGGCCATAGCAGCCTCCAGTGAATGAGGAGACTCATACTGAGCCAAAACGTCTTTTAATTTATCAGAAAGCCCATGACAAAACTGGCTCCTAAGAGCTGGGTCATTCCACTGAGTATCTGTGGCCCATCTACGAAACTCAGAAGCAAATTCCTCTGCCGGACGATCTCCCTGCTGTATCTTACGTAATTTTGTCTCAGCAAGAGAGACCCGATCTGGGTCATCATATACCAATCCCAGGGCAGTCAAAAATTGATCTACAGACTGTAGAGCCGGGGATCCCGGAGGAAGGGAAAATGCCCAGGATTGAGGGTCCCCTTGCAGAAGTGAGATAACAATTCCCACTCTCTGCTCATCACTCCCTGATGATCGAGGCCGAAGCCGAAAATACAATTTACATGCCTCCCGGAAGGTGAAAAATTTGTCTCGCCCACCAGTGAACCTGTCCGGGAGAGCTACTTTAGGTTCAACTCTGGTTTGCTCCAGGGGAGACAAAACTTTGGACTTAATGTCCGTCAGCTCCATGGATAATCCCTGCAACTGCAGAGCCAGCTGGGCTACTGGATCCATGGTAACTGGAGATAATTTTTAAGGCCAGTGAAAATGTCACGCTGTCTAATGATATGTATACAATGTCAGTAAACTATTAATACAGGAACAACACTCTATACAACAACTAGTATAGCAACATCAGCATGTAAGTATAGAATAGATTTACCTGACACGATATCTGCTGAACTCAGGGTTAATCTTGAGGACTTGATGAGCTGAAACAGGAAAGAGGTGGACCGGGATCTAACCTGACCCTAAACTGGGGTCCTAACTAATCCCTCACCTTGGAGGTACTGATAATGGTTCAGAGGTCCAAGTCTCCAACCTAACCCTGTCTCCTATCAGACCCTGAACCCTGTAATCAGTCCTAAGAAGGATCCTGACTACCACCAAAGGGATATGGGCTGATCTCAGCTAAATACACAGATTAGACATATAAGACAGACAGGATAACACACGCTTGCATACACACTCAAACACCAAAGGAACATAAATGGTCTGGGAAATAAACTCTAACCAAGTTGAGCTTAGAACAACTAAGGAGCTCACAACTAAAGTCTATACAGATTCATTCCTATCTGTGGTCTGCATGAAGGTTTCACTGGCAACTCCCCAAGCAGACAGCCAGGAATTTAAAGGAAACCAATCAACAAATAATCAATTGCAGCCGGGAGAAACTGCACCCAGTCCCAGCACCGAGCACAGACAGAATTAACTCCCTAGCTGCCAAACACAAAGAAACAGCAGCTCAGCTGTGAGAAGTCAAAATGTGCAACCGCGACGATCTTCGTGGCAATGCACACATGACAGCAGGCTAAACTGAACACGGACAAATACTGTTGTAATTTAAATCTTTTGTGGCAACAAGAACGGAACGATGAAAAAATCATACTTTTACAGATTACAAGTACAGGAATCTCTGTCACAAATAAGAATATGATGAAGAAGATGAAGGACTATAATATGAAGAAGAATAATAGTTTAAAAAGAACAATATGAGTAATGTTAACAAAAAGATGAAAAGCAAGAAGTTTTAGAAGAAGATAAAGAAGGTGAAGATGAAGAATAATTTGATGACAAAGATGATGCTGCTGAAGATTATGAAGGAGAAAGTGTGGCAAAAGTTAAAAAGGTGAAGAGCATGGAAGTTGTGAAACATACATATTTGCCAAAATAGAAAAAAGGTTAACAACATTGTCAATTTCTTCGTCAATCCGAACGTATTTCCTAAAAAAAAAAATTAATGCTATTCCATTGGATTGGGTTAAACATCTATGCCTTTAATGTCTCCTCAACCTCCCCCAATACATTCTACATTACTCTTTGTTGTTTTCCTTCATGTACAATTAACCTACAAGGCAAGAATGGGTTTTTTTTAATTTCGATATTTTGTTCCCATAGACTTACATTGGACTTCCGGTATCGGTATCGGGTATCGCCGATATTTTTTGGGTATCGGCGATACCATTCCGATTCCGATACTTTTGGATATCGGAAAGTATCGCTCAACTCTAGTTGCCGGTGATCAATTGTTCTTGTCTCAATTGTGGTTCCTGGTTCATTTGGAAGTTTGCTGGAGTCTTGCCTGCATCTCCTGCTTTCAGATAAGATATTTTTTGCTTTTCTTTTTGTGCTTGCTTTTTGCATTGTTTTCTGCACTTTTGTGGAGGTCAGCCAGGTCCCCTCCTGGGGCCTGAGCTCCTCACAGTTTATCTGCAGCCACTGTTATTTGCTCATTTGCTTTTTCCTGTTTTTTCAGCGGGTGGCGAGATCGTGTGATCTCAGTATTTTTGTAATCAGAATTGTTGGATTTTTGTAGGGTTTTCTGGGTTGCAGAAAGTAATCTCTCCTGTCCTATCCTATTTAGTCAGCTTGTGGCCCCAGCATTTGCTCAGTCTATTTTCTGCCTACGTTTGTATTTTTATCTTGTCTAACCGCCATTATATGTTTAGGGGCTTCCTATTTTCTTTGGGGATCTGCTCTGGGGCAGATAGCTTTCATCTTTCTGCCTTTAGGTGTAGTTATCTCTCAGGCTGTGACGAGGCGTCTAGGATCAATGTAGGAACGCTCCACGGCTACCTCTAGTTGTGTCGTTATTTTAGGAATCTGCAACCCATCAGTTACCAACATCTCAGGTGTTCGGCTGCCCTGCTGTTGTTCCTGTCCTCCTCAGCTACCGAAACATAACAGTATCACCGGCCATAACTGAAAATTATATGGTACTCACAGAAGGGAAAAATAGTGTGGAAAGAAAAAAGTTGTCAGAGATTTTTTTTTATTTCTGTCTGTTGCATTTTATCCCTCTTTTTCTCTGGGTGCTGAGGAGGATTTTTTTTTCTCTCAATGGAGTTTGCACAGTTGTCTGGCCGTGTGGATCAGCTTGCCACTGAGGTTCGGAGTATTGCTACCTATCTTGCTGGGTTGCCGGTTGTGGAACCTAGGATTCCCATGCCAGATTTGTTTTTGGGGGATTGGGCTAAATTTCTGAATTTCAAAAATAACTGTAAGTTGTTTTTTGCCTTAAAGCCTAAGTCCTCAGGTAACGCAGCACAGCAGGTTCAAATTGTCATCTCTCTCCTGCGCGGCGATCCTCAGGATTGGGCTTTTTCCCTGACACCTGGGGATCCTGTTTTGAATGATATTGATGCATTTTTTCTGGCTCTGGGGTTATTGTACGATGAACCTAATGTCACTGATCAAGCTGAAAAAACCTTGTTGGCATTAAATCAGGGTCTTGAAGACGCTGAGTTGTACTGTCAGAAATTCCGAAAGTGGGCAGTCCTGACCAAATGGAATGATGGATTTTGACTTTGCCAAACGTTGTGGGTTTCCCATGATACTGTCACGCTGTCTAATGATATGTATACAATGTCAGTAAACTATTAATACAGGAACAACACTCTATACAACAACTAGTATAGCAACATCAGCATGTAAGTATAGAATAGATTTACCTGACACGATATCTGCTGAACTCAGGGTTAATCTTGAGGACTTGATGAGCTGAAACAGGAAAGAGGTGGACCGGGATCTAACCTGACCCTAAACTGGGGTCCTAACTAATCCCTCACCTTGGAGGTACTGATAATGGTTCAGAGGTCCAAGTCTCCAACCTAACCCTGTCTCCTATCAGACCCTGAACCCTGTAATCAGTCCTAAGAAGGATCCTGACTACCACCAAAGGGATATGTGCTGATCTCAGCTAAATACACAGATTAGACATATAAGACAGACAGGATAACACTCGCTTGCATACACACTCAAACACCGAAGGAACATAAATGGTCTGGGAAATAAACTCTAACCAAGTTGAGCTTAGAACAACTAAGGAGCTCACAACTAAAGTCTATACAGATTCATTCCTATCTGTGGTCTGCATGAAGGTTTCACTGGCAACTCCCCAAGCAGACAACCAGGAATTTAAAGGAAACCAATCAACAAATAATCAATTGCAGCCGGGAGAAACTGCACCCAGTCCCAGCACCGAGCACAGACAGAATTAACTCCCTAGCTGCCAAACACAAAGAAACAGCAGCTCAGCTGTGAGAAGTCAAAATGTGCAACCGCGACGATCTTCGTGGCAATGCACACATGACAGTACCCCCCCTTCTACGAGGGGCCTCCGGACCCTCAGGGCCAGGCCTGCCCGGGTGAGTTCTGTGGAAGGTCCGAACCAAACGATCTGTGTTAACATCAGACGCAGGGACCCACATCCTCTCCTCTGGACCATACCCCTTCCAATGCACCAAGTACTGAAGGGACCGGCGATTCAGACGTGAGTCAATGATCTTTGATACTTGAAATTCCAAGTTACCATTGACCAACACAGGAGGAGGGAGGTAGAGGTGACGGTATGACTGGTGCCACATACCTTTTAAGTAATGACTTGTGGAACACATTATGAACTTTAAACGTAGGAGGGAGGTCCAGACGAAATGCCACAGGATTAATTATGGAACTGATCCTGTACGGCCCGATGAATCTGGGACCCAGTTTCCAGGAGGGCACTTTAAGTTTTATATTCCTGGTAGACAACCATACCAGATCGTTCACATTCAGATCTGGACCAGAAACTCTCCTCCTATCAGCCATACGTTTGTAACGGTTCCCCATCGCACTCAGATTATTCAATACACCTCTCCACACAGAAGCAAGTGACGACGAAAAACGCTCCTCCTCAGGAACCCCAGAAGGGCCCCCCCATTGAAAGTACAAAACTGGGGATGGAAACCATATGCCCCAAAAAACGGGGACTTACCAGTGGACTCACTCCGCCTGTTGTTAAGAGCGAACTCTGCCAGAGGCAAGAAAGAAGACCAGTCCTCTTGGTTCTCTGAGACAAAACACCGGAGATATGTCTCTAAGCTCTGATTCAGACGCTCTGTCTGACCATTGGTCTGCGGATGAAAAGCCGAGGAAAATGACAATTGCATCCCCCGACGTAAACAAAATGCCCTCCAAAATTTGGACACAAACTGAGACCCCCTATCTGACACCACATCAGAAGGCAACCCATGAAGTCTAACGATCTCCCTAATGAACACCTGCGCCAGAGTTTTAGCATTAGGGAGTGCAGGAAGAGCAACGAAATGTGCCATCTTACTGAACCTGTCAACAACCACCAGTATGACAGTATTCCCTGACGACGGAGGAAGGTCCGTAATGAAGTCCATAGATAAATGAGTCCATGGACGCTCCGGAAGTTTCAAGGGTAAAAGGGTCCCAGACGGACGGGTATGAGGGGTTTTAGAGCGAGCACACACCCCATATGACGCGACAAAAGTTATAACATCTTTATTAGCATTAGGCCACCAAAACCGGCGAGAAAGGAGATCTAAAGTAGCCTTACTCCCTGGATGTCCTGCTAGAGCAGAATTATGATGTGCCTCAATAACCTTTTGTCTCAACAGATTTGGGACAAACAGTCTCCCTGGAGGTCCTGCAGGGGCGTCCCCCTGAGCCTCTAACACCTCCTCCTCAAGCTCAGAAAATACAGCCGACACTACCACCCCCTCCTGAAGGATAGGACTCGGGTCATCCGTTTTCCCGGCCCCTGGGAAACTGCGAGACAAGGCATCAGCCTTTACATTCTTAGACCCCGGGCGATAAGTGACGACAAAATTAAACCTGGTAAAAAACAACGACCATCGAGCTTGTCTGGAATTCAGACGCTTAGCGGATTCTAAATACAGCAGGTTCTTGTGATCAGTAATAACGGTGACCGGGTGGACTGCCCCCTCCAAAAAGTGACGCCATTCTTCAAAAGCTAACTTAATGGCCAAAAGTTCCCTATTGCCGATATCATAATTCCTTTCGGCGGACGACAATTTCTTAGAAAAGAAAGCGCACGGATGCCATTTACCAGGGGACGGACCCTGGGACAATATAGCACCCACCCCTACGTCAGACGCATCCACCTCCACAATGAATGGCTGAGATGCATCTGGTTGGATGAGAACGGGTGCCGAAGCAAAACATTTCTTCAAAGAGGAAAAGGCTTGGCAAGCTTTGTCCGACCATTTAGAAAAATCCGTCCCTTTTCTTGTCATGTCAGTGAGAGGTTTGACGACAGATGAGAAATTACAAATAAATTTCCGGTAGTAGTTAGCAAACCCCAAAAAACGCTGCAGAGCCTTAAGATCCCCTGGCTGATCCCATTCAAGCACTGCTCTCACCTTTTCAGGGTCCATACGGAAACCGGAGGCTGACACCAAAAAAACCAAAAACTGAAGTTCCTGTACGGCAAATACACACTTCTCCAGTTTGGCGTATAGTTTATTGTCTCGCAAGATCTGCAACACCTGTCTCACATGCTCCTGATGAGACACAAGATCTGGCGAGTAAATTAAAATGTCGTCCAAATATACAACCACAAACAGCCCCACAAGGTGACGAAAAATGTCATTAACAAAATGTTGGAATACTGCTGGTGCAGTAGTCAGACCAAAAGGCATGACTAGGTTCTCATAATGTCCCTCCGGCGTGTTAAACGCCGTTTTCCACTCATCCCCCTCTTTTATCCTAATCAGATTATACGCCCCCCTGAGATCCAATTTAGAAAACCATTTGGTGCCAACAATTTGATTGAAGAGATCAGGAATAAGAGGGAGTGGATACGGATCTCGAACAGTAATCCGATTAAGTTCGCGGAAATCCAAGCAAGGGCGTAGGCCTCCATCTTTCTTCTTCACAAAGAAGAACCCCGCGGCTACTGGGGAAGATGAAGGTCTAATATGCCCTTTGGCCAGACTTTCAGAAATATAATCCTTCATAGCCTGCCTCTCAGGACCAGAAAGATTATACAACCTAGCTTTAGGCAACTTAGCATCAGGAAGGAGATTAATAGAGCAGTCATACACGCGATGAGGAGGCAACTCCTGACACCCCTCCTCAGAGAAAACATCCCCAAAATCCTCCAAAAAAGGAGGCAATGTACTAGGCACGACCGCACTGATGACTGTGTTCATGCAGTTGCTTTTGCAAAACTCACCCCATTGGCTTATTTCTCTGGACTGCCAATTAATCACAGGGTTATGTTTAACCAACCAAGGAAGTCCCAACACAATGGGAGTAGGTAGACCCTCCAACACATAACAAGATAATTGTTCCCTATGTATTGCCCCTACCCGAAGGTCAATGTTATGAACCTCATGAACAAAGCTACCTTGGCCGAGAGGCCTGGCGTCAATGGAGAATATAGGGATCGGTTTGACCAATACACTCAGATGCATACCTTGAGCCTGAGCAAACTGAGCGTCAACCAGATTAGCCCTGGAACCACTATCAAGAAGAACAGACAATCTCTCCACTCTCGTACCAACTACCACCTCCACTGGTACAAGGAACTGAGAAGAACTGGCGGATGAAATACATACTCCCAGGTTGTCGTCCACCACACAACCTGGGATTAACAGTTTTCCGGCGACTTTTGGCTCAACAAGGCACGGGATGGACATTCTCCAACAAAATGTCCCTCTTTCCCGCAGAAAAAACATCTTCTAGTCCTGCGGCGTACCGCCAATCCCCTCCTACGAAAAGATGTCCCTCCCAACTGCATAGGTTCATCCGAACAGACAAGGGGAACCTCAACATAAGGGACTTTAGTGGTAGGTGGAGAAACAACAGGGAGTGGGGTTACCTCACCCCTCTCCCGAAGCCGTCTATCAGTACGGATAGCTAAGGCCATAGCAGCCTCCAGAGAAGGAGGAGACTCATACTGAGCCAAAACGTCTTTTAATTTATCAGAAAGCCCATGACAAAACTGGCTCCTAAGAGCTGGGTCATTCCACTGAGTATCTGTGGCCCATCTATGAAACTCAGAAGCAAATTCCTCTGCCGGACGATCTCCCTGCTGTATCTTACGTAATTTTGTCTCAGCAAGAGAGACCCGATCTGGGTCATCATATACCAATCCCAGGGCAGTCAAAAATTGATCTACAGACAGTAGAGCCGGGGATCCCGGAGGAAGGGAAAATGCCCAGGATTGAGGGTCCCCTTGCAGAAGTGAGATAACAATTCCCACTCTCTGCTCCTCACTCCCTGATGATCGAGGCCGAAGCCGAAAATACAATTTACATGCCTCCCGGAAGGTGAAAAATTTGTCTCGCCCACCAGTGAACCTGTCCGGGAGAGCTACTTTAGGTTCAACTCTGGTTTGCTCCAGGGGAGACAAAACTTTGGACTTAATGTCCGTCAGCTCCATGGATAATCCCTGCAACTGCAGAGCCAGCTGGGCTACTGGATCCATGGTAACTGGAGATAATTTTTAAGGCCAGTGAAAATGTCACGCTGTCTAATGATATGTATACAATGTCAGTAAACTATTAATACAGGAACAACACTCTATACAACAACTAGTATAGCAACATCAGCATGTAAGTATAGAATAGATTTACCTGACACGATATCTGCTGAACTCAGGGTTAATCTTGAGGACTTGATGAGCTGAAACAGGAAAGAGGTGGACCGGGATCTAACCTGACCCTAAACTGGGGTCCTAACTAATCCCTCACCTTGGAGGTACTGATAATGGTTCAGAGGTCCAAGTCTCCAACCTAACCCTGTCTCCTATCAGACCCTGAACCCTGTAATCAGTCCTAAGAAGGATCCTGGCTACCACCAAAGGGATATGGGCTGATCTCAGCTAAATACACAGATTAGACATATAAGACAGACAGGATAACACTCGCTTGCATACACACTCAAACACCGAAGGAACATAAATGGTCTGGGAAATAAACTCTAACCAAGTTGAGCTTAGAACAACTAAGGAGCTCACAACTAAAGTCTATACAGATTCATTCCTATCTGTGGTCTGCATGAAGGTTTCACTGGCAACTCCCCAAGCAAACAACCAGGAATTTAAAGGAAACCAATCAACAAATAATCAATTGCAGCCGGGAGAAACTGCACCCAGTCCCAGCACCGAGCACAGACAGAATTAACTCCCTAGCTGCTAAACACAAAGAAACAGCAGCTCAGCTGTGAGAAGTCAAAATGTGCAACCGCGACGATCTTCGTGGCAATGCACACATGACAGATACCCCTGCGGAAGTCTATTCCCTACTGGGCATTGATTCCACCCATTTGGCAGAGAATAAACCCCAGTTTTCTACTCAGGTGATAATGAGGGTTGAACCAGATCATCAGGAGAGTTGCAAATTTCTGGTGCTGTATAATCTGCATGACATTATTGTACTAGGTTTCCCTTGGTTACAGTCTCATAATCCTGTTTTGGATTGGAAATCCGTGTCTGTGACCAGTTGGGGCTGCCAATGTGTTAATGCCGACACTCCTGTTTTTTCTGTCTCTCCCAAGTTTCAGGATGTTCCTGACTTTTTGACTGATTTTTTGGATGTATTTAGTGAAAGTAAATCTGCATCTTTGCCCCCTCACAGGAGCTACGATTGCGCTATTGAATTAGTGCCTGGTGGTAAATTTCCTAAAGGTCGCCTTTTTAACTTGTCTGTACCTGAACACGATGCTATGCGATCTTATATCAAGGAGTCATTGGAGAAGGGTGATATCAGACCATCCTCTTCACCCTTGGGTGCCGGTTTTTTCTTTGTGGCCAAACAGGATGGTTCATTGAGGCCGTGTATTGATTATCGTCTCTTGAATAAGATCACTGTGAAGTATCAATATCCGTTGCCCTTGATTTCTGACCTGTTTTCCAGGGTGAAAAGTGCTAGTTGGTTTACCAAGCTTGACCTCAGGGGGGCGTATAACCTTATTCGCATTAAGCACGGGGATGAATGGAAGACGGCGTTTAATACCCCAGAGGGGCATTTTGAGTACCTAGTGATGCCCTTTGGGCTCACTAATGCTCCTTCCGTCTTCCAATCCTTCATGAATGATATTTTCAGGGATTTTGTGGATAAATTTCTGATTGTTTATTTGGATGATTGTGATGAACGGGCACACAGTCCGCCACACGGTAGCCCGGGGGTCACGGCTTGTGATCCCACCGCTGCCACCACATGTGATGGAACGTGCACACACACGACGGCTGCTGCCGTCCGACCCAGTAAACTGCAGGGATTTATAACTATCCCACTTCCGCTTAGGAACTTGCAGCTCTCTGGCGCCCCCCTTACCCTCAGGCCAGTCAGGGAACTGCACCTAGGATAATTGGTCGCCAGACAGGTCACTTGGAGGTGTGCTGGCTATGGGGCCCGCTGCAGTGAGGGAATTATAATTACTCCTGGCTGCAGCCAGGCAGTACCCTTATAAACCCCGCTGCGTCACTGCCAGCGTCACCCAATAGATTAACACTTTACACCCCTTTCTTTTAGCTGCCACCAGCTACGGGTTTGACTTAATACACAATTTATCAAGAGGGTCCGTAGCAACCCCAAAACAGTAGCGTAGTACGTCAGGCGCGTGAAAATTCGTTTATAGAGCAGGAGAAACAAACTAATAAATTTATAGGTTTATTCCTTAAAAACAGGCAATGCTTATATAATATAAAAAGATGTAACAAACTGAGACAATATCGTTATGTACAGATGCAGTTATAAAATAAAATGGGATTAAGAATGAAAGATAACTCACATGGTTGTTAGATCATTACAGGCAAGCCAGGCTGGGGGAAGGAGCCACACGTCATAGTTCATTGGTAGATCTCTTACTCAGCACATCCCAGCAGAAAGACTACCTAAGGAACTTCACTGTAAGACTTATGCATGTCAGCTTCTGACCTCACAAAAAGGGCTGGTCCTCTAGCCACCTCCCCTGGCTGCAAGCTATGGTTTGAGCTCTGCAATATCATAAGGTTCATAACTCGGCGGGGAACTCTAGCAGAATAACGGCAGACCTATCAATGATCTTGCTTTGAAATAATGGTTCAAATGAACCCAAACGTGGGTGACATAGCTCATGGGGCACCCGAGAATTCCATTTCTCGGGCTCTGTTGGAGTTACGGGTTCACCGGTACCACGGGAACGATGCCCGTCGGCGCATGGTTCAACACAGTGACGTTCGTGTTTCTAGCGAATGCTCCCACCGTGTTATTAACCAAAAAAGAATGAATACTCCAACATGGCTGCTATAGGAAGAAAGCACGTGTTCGGACAATGCAGGACCCCTGCGGTGAAGCGGGAAAACTTCCAGCACTGGCAGCTCACATTACACTGCCTGAGTGCAGGCTGACAGGGGGGGGGAAGGGGGTTGATGTTCTAGCAACAGCACAAGACATGAAGCTTGCAATATCATCACACCTCCCCCCTTTAGAGGGCGCTACGGAGGCATGACCTGTCGGTAATCCGACATGCGCACCTCAGCGGGTTCGCCACGTCGTGATAACCCATCAGCATTCCCATGATCACTGCCTTTCTTGTGTTGTACGGCAAAATCATACTGCTGCAGGGCAAGGCTCCAGCATAGCAACCTACCATTGGTTCCGGACACTGTGTGCAGCCAGCTCAGAGGGTTGTGGTCGGTGACCACCTTGAAGGTGCGCCCGTACAGGTAGGGCTGCAAACGTTGCAGTGCCCAGACCATGGCCAGGCACTCCTTCTCGATGGTGGAGTATGCCACTTCCCTTGGCAGAAGCTTCCGGCTCAGGTACAACATGGGGTGCTCCTGGTTCCCCGAATCAACCTGGCTGAGTACAGCACCGAGGCCAAATTCGCTGGCGTCAGTCTGTACCAGGAATGGCCGACTGCTGTCGACGGCTTTCAACACTGGAGAGCTGCACAGGGCTGTTTTCAAAGATCGGAATGCCGCCTCACAGCCATCTGTCCAGTTGACTGTTTGGGGTAGACCGCCCTTGGTGAGGTCCGTCAAGGGTTTTGCAATGGCGCTATAGTTCGGTACGAAACGCCTATAGTACCCTGCAGTGCCCAGGAAGGACTTCACCTGCTTTTTGGTCCTGGGGGTGGGCCAGGACACGATCGCGTCCACTTTCTCGGGCTCTGGACTCATGGAACCCCCACCTACCCGGTGCCCCAGGTAGTGGACCTCCCTCATGCCCATCTGGCATTTTCCCGGCTTGATGGTCAGACCTGCCTGGTGAATACGTTTGAGCACCTCCTGGAGATGCTGAAGGTGTTCCTCCCAGGTGGAACTGAAGACGGCAATGTCGTCCAGGTACGCCACAGCGTACTCCTCCAGTCCCTGAAGCAGGTGGTTGACCATCCGCTGAAAAGTGGCAGGGGCATTCTTCATGCCGAAAGGCATGACCGTGGACTCGTACAGTCCAAAAGGGGTGATAAAGGCAGATTTCTCCTGCGCCGCAGGGCTCAGGGGAATCTGCCAGTATCCCCGGCTCAAATCCATGATGGATATGTACTTGGCATTCGCCAACCGCTCCAGCAGATCCTCGATGCGTGGCATTGGGTGCGCATCAGAGGTAGTGATGGCGTTGAGCCCCCTGTAGTCCACGCAGAACCGGGTGGTCCGATCCTTTTTTGGCACGAGAACTACAGGTGAGGCCCACGCGCTTTTGGACGGCCGGATCACCCCCAGCTGCAACATCTCATGGATCTCCTGGCGCATAATCTGCTGCACTTCCTCAGAGATCCAATAAGGTGTCCGCCGTAACGGGGCGTGATTCCCGGTGTCCACCTCGTGGACTGCCAACTCGGTCCTTCCGGGTCGGTTCGTGAACTCGGCCCGGAAGGGTTCCAGAGTGGTCAGCAACTGCAACCGCTGGGAGACGGTTAGCGAGGCATTTACCTCCATGTCCTCAATGGACCCATTGGCATTAGCTTGGGCCAGCATGTCTAGGAGGGGATCCTCTTCCCCGTCCTCGGGCAGATTGCAGACCGGTAGGACGCAGGCTTCACGTTCGTGATGGGCCTTCATCATGTTGACGTGAAAGGCCTTGCGCCTACCCCGAGTGTGGTCAAGCGTGACCACGTAGGTGGCTGGGTTGAGCTGTTGGTGCACGACGTACGGGCCTTCCCAGGCTGCCTGAAGCTTATCCTTTGGTACGGGGACCAGCACCCACACCTTTTGACCCACCTGGTAGGTCCGCTCCCGGGCGTTCTGGTCGTACCAGTGCTTCTGGTCAGCCTGAGCCTGCGTCATGTTGTCATGCACCAACTGCGTCAAGGTCTGCATCTTGTCGCGGAAGCGCATGACATAATCCACGATGGACACTTCCGTGGGGTTTGCCTCATCTTCCCAGGATTCTCTTATCAACCCAAGGGGTCCCCGGACTCGCCTACCATACAGGAGCTCGAAGGGGGAGAACCCCGTCGAGGCCTGCGGGACTTCTCTGTAGGCAAATAGCAGGTGTGGGAGGTACCGCTCCCAATCGCGTCCCTGGGTCTCAACCAGCATGCGGAGCATCTGTTTGAGGGTACCGTTAAAGCGCTCACACAAACCATTGGTCTGTGGGTGATACGCACTCGATACCATACGCGTCACCTGCATTTTGCTGCAGAGAGCCTTCATTAGGCGAGACATAAATTGGGTCCCTTGATCGGTAAGCATCTCCCTGGGAAATCCTACCCGTGAAAAGATGGTCACCAGTGCATCTGCCACCTTATCTGCCCTAGTTGAGGACAGAGCTACCGCCTCCGGGTACCGGGTAGCGTAGTCTACCACAGTCAGGATGTATTGCTTTCCAGAGCTGCTGGGGACGGCCAGCGGGCCCACAATGTCCACCGCGATCCTCTGGAAAGGCTCCTCTATCACTGGCAACGGGATCAGGGGAGCCTTAAGAGCAGGCCCCGCCTTCCCCACTCTTTGACAGGTGATACAGGAGCGGCAGTAGTTAGTCACATCTGTCCCCAACTTGGGCCAATAGAAGTGTTGAGACAGCCGTGCCTTAGTTTTGCTAATCCCCAAGTGTCCAGCAAGTGGAATCTCATGGGCAATCCTCAACAACTCACTTCGGAACTGGTGCGGGACGACCAGCTGTTTTTCCCTCAACAACTCCTTTTGGGAACCTCCGGGTACTGTCTCCCGGTACAACCTTCCTCATTCCCAGAACACCCTCTCCTTATCAGTCACGGAGGTGGGCGTCTCGGCGAGGTGCCTCAAGTTCCCCAGGCTCGCATCTGAGTGCAGAGCGGCCTGGAACTCCTGGCTGGAGGCAGCCAGAAGTGACGTCAGGGTTCCTTCCTCACTGGGACCCTCTGGGACCGGCTCTGGGTCCACCTCTGGTTCAGTCTCTCCTGTAGCGGAGGAGGGTCCAGATGGCAGGGCGCTACCTGCGATCCGGGCACTCTGACTGCGGGTGACAGCAGCTACATATGCAGTCTCCCCGGGATTTCTATAGACCTATCAGCCTGCGCTGCTATGGGCTCTACCTCCCCATCCACCCCCAACACTTCAGGAGCAGTGCTACTTATGGGCCAGTTACCTTCCTCGGTGGCACTGGTCAGTGTCATGGCGTCACCTTCCTCCCGGTTCCCATGCACCTCCCCATTTCCTTGAGCACTGTCGCTTGCTCCTGCTAGGGGTTCCTCAGCCGTCTCACTCCGCAGAGCGACGGGACTGAACGCTCCTGTACCTGTGGACACATCTACCACTTCAGAGAAAGGGTTAACAGATTCAGATGGCACAGATACATCACTATCAACATCAGTCCTAGGGAAAGAAAGGTTATCAGTTGCATCATCACTTCGCAAAGCATTAGCAGGTAACACAATCAGTTTCCCATCATCATCAACATCAACATCATGGTTAACGTTAACCTTATCATCAGATTGGGAAGGGGTGTCAGGGACATAGTACGCCACCATCCTCCCCAGATCAGTCCCCAATAAAACATCAGTGGGCAGGTTTTCGGACACCCCCACTTCCTTCACCCCGCTCCCGGTACCCCAGTCAATGAAAACTCGGGCTATCGGCAAGGGGTAGTGGACACCCCCAATCCCTGTGACAGTTAGGGTTTTCCCCGGAATCAACTCTTCAGGGGCCGCCAGTTCGGGTCGGATGAGGGTTCGCTCAGCCCCGGTGTCCTTGAGGCCTGTAGCAAGACGGGCCCCCACGCGGACGGGCTGCACGTTGTCATCAACCCTCCCCACCACACCACCCACCAAAAGAACAGAGGCGTTGGGCCCGGAGGCCTTGGCTGGGGGGTTCTTCTGCCTCTCCGGACAGGTGGCGCTGATGTGACCAGTCCTTTTACAGGAGAAACACTGGCGGGGGTCTGATGTAGGCCTGGCGCTGGCAAAGGGGATAGTGCCTCCAGAGGGACGACTGGCAGGGGCACTGGGGTTGGTTGCAGGCTTAACCCCTCCCCAGCGGGTGGCGACGGACTTCCGTACCTCGGGTTTCCGGTTGGCCTCATAGCTGTCGGCGATCCGGGCTGTTGTGACCGCGTCCTCTGGTTCTCGGTCCAGGATGAACTGTCGGACCTCAGCTGGGCACAGATGCAGGAACTGGTCTTTGATCATCAGGTCTTTCAGCTCCTCATAGGTGTCAACTGACAGTCCATGGATCCACTGGTCAAAGTGGTTCCTGAGTCCTTGCACGACATCGCTATAACTGTCGTGTGGGCCACGTTGGAGGTTCCGGAACTTCTTTCGGTATACCTCAGGGGTTAGCTGGTACTTGGCGATCAGGGCCTGCTTGATGGCCTCATAGTCACTGTCTTGATCTGGCGCGAGGGAAGCGAACGCCTCCAAAGCTTTGCCCTTTAGCCCGGGGGTCAAGTACCTGGCCCATTGGTCGGCAGGCAGCCGGTACTGTCTGCAGACTTTCTCAAAGGCCCGCAGAAAAGTGTCCAAGTCTCCGTCCCTTTCCAGCACGGGAAAGTGCTCCGGCCGGGGCTTGGGACTCTGAGTGCTGCTGGGCACACTGCTCTGGGCTGTGGAGGGCATTGCCCCTCGCTGAACCATCTCCAGCTCATGGGCTCTCTGCGCTTGGGCTTCCCGCTCGGCTCGGGCTCTCTCAGCCTCCCGCTCGGCTCTCTCAGCCTCCCGCTCGGCTCTCTCAGCCTCTCGCTGTTTGGCCTCTCGCTGGTCGGCTCTCTCTTGAGCTTGCTGGATCAGCCTCAGGCGTTCTTCCCGGTTGTCAGAGGTGAGTCCCTCCAGGGCCGCCTGCAGGTAAGGGTCCACCTCTCTCTGGGTGTAAGCAGTCAGGGGTTGGGCCTCTGTTCCTGCGGCACCACCTTGGCTTGGGCCGGCTCCTGCGCCCGCCACGCTCCAATGCTCGCCCAGCTCCTTCAGGGCCTGGACCAGTTGGCCTTTGGTTCGGTTCGTGTGGACAAGGCCGTGGTACTTGCAGATTCCCACAAGGGTGTCCTTGCTCTGCTTTTCGAACCAACTTGCTCCTATGGTAGCCATGGTTGCCAAATAAAAGATAGGATAGCAAAACAAAGAGAAGGGAGGGGTAACCGCAAGTACACACAA
Source organism: Oophaga sylvatica (assembly GCA_033576555.1). NCBI lineage: Eukaryota > Metazoa > Chordata > Amphibia > Anura > Dendrobatidae > Oophaga > Oophaga sylvatica. Next base: position 20,686 of record JARQOD010003387.1, on the reverse strand, counting down.
TTGTCTCAGGACTAATAAACACTGAGTCTGTTCTCCAAAACTTTAGCTGCAGGGTCGCTGAAGAACCGTGCAAGTTTTTTAGTGAATGGAACGATTGCTCAAACCAGATCACTAATGCTCTATAATCCCACCGCTCTGCCACCAATATGTGATGAACGGTGCCGCGGTCCGCCACACGGTAGCCCGGGGGTCACGGCTTGTGATCCCACCGCTGCCACCAATATGTGATGAACGGGCACACAGTCCGCCACACGGTAGCCCGGGGGTCACGGCTTGTGATCCCACCGCTGCCACCACATGTGATGGAACGTGCACACACACGACGGCTGCTGCCGTCCGACCCAGTAAACTGCAGGGATTTATAACTATCCCACTTCCGCTTAGGAACTTGCAGCTCTCTGGCGCCCCCCTTACCCTCAGGCCAGTCAGGGAACTGCACCTAGGATAATTGGTCGCCAGACAGGTCACTTGGAGGTGTGCTGGCTATGGGGCCCGCTGCAGTGAGGGAATTATAATTACTCCTGGCTGCAGCCAGGCAGTACCTTTATAAACCCCGCTGCGTCACTGCCAGCGTCACCCAATAGATTAACACTTTACACCCCTTTCTTTTAGCTGCCACCAGCTACGGGTTTGACTTAATACACAATTTATCAAGAGGGTCCGTAGCAACCCCAAAACAGTAGCGTAGTACGTCAGGCGCGTGAAAATTCGTTTATAGAGCAGGAGAAACAAACTAATAAATTTATAGGTTTATTCCTTAAAAACAGGCAATGCTTATATAATATAAAAAGATGTAACAAACTGAGACAATATCGTTATGTACAGATGCAGTTATAAAATAAAATGGGATTAAGAATGAAAGATAACTCACATGGTTGTTAGATCATTACAGGCAAGCCAGGCTGGGGAAGGAGCCACACGTCATAGTTCATTGGTAGATCTCTTACTCAGCACATCCCAGCAGAAAGACTACCTAAGGAACTTCACTGTAAGACTTATGCATGTCAGCTTCTGACCTCACAAAAAGGGCTGGTCCTCTAGCCACCTCCCCTGGCTGCAAGCTATGGTTTGAGCTCTGCAATATCATAAGGTTCATAACTCGGCGGGGAACTCTAGCAGAATAACGGCAGACCTATCAATGATCTTGCTTTGAAATAATGGTTCAAATGAACCCAAACGTGGGTGACATAGCTCATGGGGCACCCGAGAATTCCATTTCTCGGGCTCTGTTGGAGTTACGGGTTCACCGGTACCACGGGAACGATGCCCGTCGGCGCATGGTTCAACACAGTGACGTTCGTGTTTCTAGCGAATGCTCCCACCGTGTTATTAACCAAAAAAGAATGAATACTCCAACATGGCTGCTATAGGAAGAAAGCACGTGTTCGGACAATGCAGGACCCCTGCGGTGAAGCGGGAAAACTTCCAGCACTGGCAGCTCACATTACACTGCCTGAGTGCAGGCTGACAGGGGGGGGGAAGGGGGTTGATGTTCTAGCAACAGCACAAGACATGAAGCTTGCAATATCATCACAATGATATCTTGATTTTTTCCAATGACTGAGACTCTTATTGAAATGGACCCGGTCAAGGTTCAAGCCATCTGTGATTGGGTCCAACCTACTTCATTAAAGGCTCTTCAGAGATTTTTGGGTCTTGCCAATTTTTATCGTAAATTTATTGGTAATTTCTCTGGTATTGTTAAACTATTGACTGATTTGACCAAAAAGGGTTCTGATGTGGTGAATTGGCCTCCTGAGGCAGTCTCTGCGTTTCAGGAACTTAAGCAGAGATTCACTTCTGCTCCTGTTCTACGGCAGCCTGATGTTTCTCTACCGTTTCAGGTGGAGGTTGATGCCTCTGAAATTGGGGCAGGTGCCGTTCTGTCCCAAAGAGATCCAGAGACCTCTAAGAGTAACCCTTGTGCCTTTTTCTCTCGAAAATTTTCTCCAACTGAACGTAATTATGACATTGGTAATCGGGAGTTATTGGCCATGAAGTGGGCCTTTGAAGAGTGGAGACATTGGCTGGAAGGAGCCAAACATCAGGTGGTGGTCCTCACGGACCATAAGAATCTGGTTTATCTCGAATCAGCCAAGCGACTTAATCATAGACAGGCCAGGTGGGCCTTGTTTTTCACACGTTTTAATTTTGTGGTTTCTTTTCTTCCTGGCACTAAGAATGTTAAGGCGGATGCCCTCTCGAGGAGTTTCTTTGCGGACTCTCCTGAGTTATCTGATCCTACTGTTATTTTGAAAGAGGGTGTAGTTCTTTCCGCCATCTCGCCCAATTTGAGACTGGCCTTGGAAGGGTGTCAGGAGGATAAACCTGAGCGCTGCCCTATTGGGAAATTGTTTGTCCCAGACCAGTGGAAGAAGAGTGTGATGTCTGAGATTCATTGTTCCGCATTGACTGGTCATCCCGGGATTTTTGGTACCAGAGACTTGGTGAGTCGGTCCTTTTGGTGGCCTACTTTGTCTCGTGACGTCAGGGAATTTGTGCAGTCCTGTGGGACTTGCTCTCGCTCCAAGTCTTGCTCTCGCTCTAGTGGTTTGTTAATGCCTTTACCTGTGCCCAAGAGGCCATGGACCCATATCTCTATGGATTTTATTTCCGACCTCCCTGTTTCTCAGAGAATGACCGTTATCTGGGTAATCTGTGATAGGTTTTCCAAGATGATACATCTTGTGCCATTACCTAAGTTGCCTTCCTCCTCCGAATTGGTGCCTTTGTTCCTTCAGCACGTGGTTCGGTTACATGGCATTCCGGAGAACATTGTGTCTGACAGAGGAGTCCAGTTTGTTTCCAGATTTTGGAGGACATTTTGTTCTAAACTTGGTGTTCAATTATCTTTCTCCTCTGCTTTTCATCCTCAGATTAATGGACAAACCGAGAGAACAAACCAGACCTTGGAGACTTATTTGAGATGTTTTGTGTCTGCTGATCAAGATGACTAGGTCTCTTTTTTGCCTTTGGCTAAGTTTGCTCTTAATAATAGGGCTAGCTCTGCCACCTTGATGTCTCCATTTTTCTGCAATTTTGGGTTTCACCCTCGATTTTCTTCGGGACAGGCGGAGGCTTCTGTCTGTGCGGGTGTTGACTCTGTTGTGGAGCGAATGCAGCAGATTTGGGACCAGGTAGTGGAGAGGTTGTTTCTCTCTCAGGAGAAGGCCCAACGGTTTGCCAACCGGCATAGGACTGATGGTCCTCGGTATAAAGTGGGGGACTTGGTTTGGTTGTACTCAAGAAATATCCCTATGAGGGTTGCATCTCCAAAGTTTAAGCCCAGGTTCATTGGACCTTATAAGATCATGGAGATTCTTAATCCTGTTTCCTTCCGTTTGCTTCTTCCAGGGACATTTAAGATCCATAACGTGTTCCACAAGTCCTTATTGAAGAGGTTTGTCGAGCCAGTGGTTCCTATGGCTGCGCCTCCTGACCCTGTTTTGGTTGAGGGTAATCTGGAGTATGTGGTTGAGAAAATATTGGATTCTCGTTTTTCTAGACAGAAACTCCAGTATTTGGTTAAGTGGAGAGGTTATGGTCAGGAGGACAATTCTTGGGTGTTTGCTTCGGACATCCATGCTAGGAGACTGATCCGTGCCTATCACCGAGCTCATCCTGATCGGCCTGGTTGCACAAGTGAGGGTTCGGTGACCCCTCCTCAAGGAAGGGGTACTGTTGTGGATGTGCTAGAGATGGTTTCTGAGCAGAGGCTCCCTCTGGTGGTTACAGACAGTACTGAACCTTTTTAGCGAGGAGTGGCAATCTGGGTTCACTGACTGGTCTGATATAAGGGAGGTTCCCTCCCATGATGGTTGCCGGTGATCAATTGTTCTTGTCTCAATTGTGGTTCCTGGTTCATTTGAAAGTTTGCTGGAGTCTTGCCTGCATCTCCTGCTTTCAGATAAGATATTTTTTGCTTTTCTTTTTGTGCTTGCTTTTTGCATTGTTTTCTGCACTTTTGTGGAGGTCAGCCAGGTCCCCTCCTGGGGTCTGAGCTCCTCACAGTTTATCTGCAGCCACTGTTATTTGCTCATTTGCTTTTTCCTGTTTTTTCAGCGGCTGCGGCTTGGTTTTTGTTCACACTGAGATCTGATTTAGTGGGTGGCGAGATCGTGTGATCTCAGTATTTTTGTAATCAGAATTGTTGGATTTTTGTAGGGTTTTCTGGGTTGCAGAAAATAATCTGTAGTTATCTCTCAGGCTGTGACGAGGCGTCTAGGATCAACGTAGGAACGCTCCACGGCTACCTCTAGTTGTGTCGTTAGTTTAGGAATCTGCAACCCATTAGTTACCAACATCTCAGGTGTTCGGCTGCCCTGCTGTTGTTCCTGTCCTCCTCAGCTACCGAAACATAACAGGTTAGCCTTAGGGTTAGGGTTAGCCTTAAGGTTAGGGTTAGGATTAGGGTTAGAATTAGGGTTACGGTTAGAATTAGGGTTACGGTTGGAATTAGGGTTGGGGTTGGAATTAGGGTTACGGTTAGAATTAGGGTTAGGGTTGGAATTCGGGTTAGGCGTGTGGTTAGGGTTAGGATTAGTGTTAGGGGTGTTTTGGGGTTAGCGTTGGGATTAGGGTTAGGCTGGTGGTTAGGGTTATGGTTAGGGTTGGGATTAGGGTTACGGGTGTGTTGGGGTTAGGGTTGGCGTTAGAATTGAGGGGTCTCCACTATTTAGGCACATCAGGGGGTCTCCAAACGCAACATGGCGCCACCATTGATTCCTGCAAATTTTGCGTTAAAAAAGTCAAACAGTGCTCCCTTTATTCCGAGCCCTGACGTATGCCCAAACAGTGGTTCCCCCAGCGTACTCAGGACAAACAGGACAACAACTTTTGGGGTCCAATTTCTCCTGTTACCCTTGTGAAAATAAAAAAATTGTGGGATAAAAAATCATTTTTTGAGGAAAAAAAATGATTTTTTATTTTCATGGCTCTTGGTTATAAACTTCTGTGAAGCACTTAGGTGTTCAAAGTGCTCACTACACATCTAGATAAGTTCCTTGGGTGGTATAGTTTCCAAAATGGGGTCACTTGGGGGGGTTTCTGCTGTTTAGACACATCATGGGCTCTGCAAACGTAACATGACGCCCGCAGACCATTCCATCAAGTCGGCATTACAAAACGTCACTACTTATCTTCCGAGCCCCGACGTGTGCCCAAACAGTGGTTCCCCCCACATATGGAGTACTGGCGTACTCAGGACAAACAGGACAACAACTTTTGTGGTCCAATTTCTCCTGTTACCCTTGTGAAAATAAAAAAATTGGGGACTTAAAGATCATGTGTGGAAAAAATATGATTTTTTTTATTTTCATGCCCGGGCGTTATAAACTTCTGTGTAGCCCTTGGGGGTTCAAAGTGCTTGTGGGGAGTTTCTACTATTTAGGCACATCAGGGGCTCTGCAAACGTAACATGACGCCCGCAGACCATTCCATCAAGTCGGCATTTCAAAACGTCACTTCTTCCCTTCCGAGCCCCGACGTGTGCCCATACAGTAGTTTTCTCCCACATATGGGATATCAGCATACTCAGGACAAATTGGACAACAACTTTTGGGGTCTAATTTCTCTTGTTACCCTTGGGAAAATAAAAAAATTGGGGACTAAAAGATCATGTTTGTGGAAAAAATATGATTTTTTTTATTTTCATACCAGGGCGTTATAAACGTCTGTGTAGCCCTTGGGGGTTCAAGGTGCTCACCACACATCTAGATAAGTTCCTTGTGTAGTCTAGTTTCCAAAATGGGGTCACTTGTGGGGGGTTTCTACTGTTTAGGCACATCAGGGGCTCTACAAACGTAACAAAATGCCCCCAGACCATTCCATCAAGTCGGCATTTCAAAGCGTCACTACATCCCTTCCGAGCCCTGACGTGTGCCCAAACAGTGGTTCCCCCCACATATGGGGTACCAGTTTACTCAGGACAAACTGGACAACAACTTTTAGGGTCCAATTTCTCCTGTAACCATTGTGAAAATAAAAAATAGGGGGCTAAAAAATAATTTTTTGAAAAAAAAAAAAGATTTTTTTATGTTCACGGCTCTGCATTATAAACTTCTGTGAAGCACCTGGGGGTTCAAAGTGCTCACTGTGCATCTAGATAAGTTCCTTAGGGGTCTAGTTTCCAAAATGGGGTCATTTGTGTGGGAGCTCCAAAGTTTAGGCACACAGGGGCTTTCCAAACACGACATGGTGTCCGCTAACGATTGGAGCTAATTTTCCATTAAAAAAGTCAAATGGCGCTCCTTCCCTTCTGAGCCCTGCCGTGTGCCCAAACAGTGGTTCCCCCCCACATATGGGGCACCAGCATACTCAGGAAAAACTGGACAACTTTTGGGGTCCAATTTATCCTGTTACCCTTGGGAAAATAAAAAATAGCGGGCTAAAAAATGATTTTTGAGGAACAAAAATGATTTTTTTATTTTCACTGTTCTGCGTTTATAAACTTCTGTGAAGCACTTGGGGGTTCAAAGTGCTCACTACAACATCTAGACTCCTTGGGGGGTCTAGTTTCCAAAATGGGGTCACTTGTGGGGGGTTTCTACTGTTTAGACACATCAGGGGCTCTGCAAACACAACATGACACCCGCAGAACATTCCATCAAGTCTGCATTCCAAAATGGCGCTCCTTCCCTTATGAGCTCTCCCATGCTCCAAAACAGTGGTTCCCCCCACATATGGGATATTGGTGTACTCAGGACAAATTGCACAACAACTTTTGTGGTCCAATTTCTCCTGTTGCCCTTGTGAAAATAAAAAATAGCGGGCTAAAAAATCATTTTTGAGGAAAAATGTTTTTTTATTTTCACTGCTCTGCGTTATAAACTTCTGTTAAGCACTTGGGGGTTCAGAGTGCTCACAACACATCTAGATAAGTTACATAAGGGGTCTAGTTTCCAAAATGGTCACATGTGTTTTTTTCACTGTTTAGGCACATAGGGGCTCTCCAAACACGTCATGGTGTCCGCTAAAGATTGGAGCTAATTTTCCATTCAAAAAGTCAAATGTGCTCCTTCCCTTCTGGGCCCTGCCGTGCACCCAAACAGTGGTTTATGACCACATATGAGGTATCTGTGTACTCAGGATAAATTGCCCAACAAATTTTAGGATCTATTTTATCCTGTTGCCCATGTGAAAATGAAAAAACTGAGGCTAAAAGAAAATTTTTGTGAAAAATAAGTACTTTCTTTTTTTTACGGATCAATTTGTGAAGCACCTGGGGGTTCAAAGTGCTCACTATGCATCTAGATAAGTTCCTTGGGGGGTCTAGTTTCCAAAATAGGGTCACTTGTGGGGGAGCTCCAATGTTTAGGCACACAGGGACTCTCCAAATGCGACATGGCAACCGCTAAATATTCCAGCATATTTTCCTTTCAAAAAGTCAAATGGCGTCCTTCCCTTCTGAGCCCTGCCATGCGCCCAAACAGTGGTTTATGACCACATATGAGGTATCTGTGTACTCAGGAGAAATTGCCCAACAAATTTTAGGATCTATTTTATCCTGTTGCCCATGTAAAAATGAAAAAATGAATGCTAAAAGAAAATTTTTGTTGGAAAAATTAAAATGTCCATTTTTTCTTTCCACGTTGCTTTAGTTCCTGTGAAGCACCTGAGGGGTTAATAATCTTCTTGAATGTAGTTTTGAGTAGCTTGAGGGGTGCAGTTTTTATAATGCTGTCACTTTTGGGTATTTTCTGCCATATAGACCCCTTAAAATGACTTAAAATGTGAGGTGGTACGTAAAAAAAAAAATGGTTTTGTAAATTTTGTTGTAAAAATGAGAAATCGCTGGTCAACTTTTAACCCTTATAACTTCCTAGCAAAAAAAATTTTGTTTCCAAAATTGTGCTGATGTAAAGTAGACATGTAGACAATGTTATTTATTAACTATTTTGTGTCACATAACTCTCTGGTTTAACAGAATAAAGATGCAAAATTTGAAAATTGCGAAATTTTCAAAATTTTTGCCAAATTTCCATTTTTTTCACAAATGAACGCAAAAATTATCAACCTAAATTTACCACTAACATGAAGCCCAATATGTCACGAAAAAACATTCTCAGAATCGCTAGGATCCGTTGAAGCGTTCCTGAGTTATTACCTCATAAAGGGACACTGGTCAGCATTGCAAAAAATGGCAAGGTCTTTAAGGTCAAAATAGGCTGGGTCGTGAAGGGGTTAAATGGTTAAAAAAAAACACACATTAGTTTAAAATTATTTTACTGAAATAAATACTCTGCACAGCCTCAGTGACATCAGCGGGAGTCCCCGGCTGACCTGAAGTGAACTGGATAGCATGGGAAAAAATCAATTAATTTTCCCACACTAATCAGTTCATCTCCTGTCAGCCGGGGAGGCTGCGCAGAGATGAACTCATTCATTCTGCGGGGGTTCTGTTAACCCCTTCAGATGGATTGCAACGTGGGACCTGACTGAATGGCGGAGAGGTATGGATATTGTTGCTTTTTTATTTTAGTTTTATTACAGGAGAACAACGAATTCAGAAGGATAGCAGTGCAATAAAATATGGTCAAAAACTATGTGTATTTATTTCATTAAAATAATTTTAAATTAATGTGTGTGTTTTTTTAACCATTTAATACAATAGGATTAATAATGGCTAGTTGTCTAATTGACAACTCTCCATTATTAACCCGGCTTAATGTCACCTTTAAATAGCAAGGTGGCATTAACCCATTAGCCACCACTAAAGACAATGAGAATAGAGGCTAAAGGTACTGCCACACTAAACAATCCCGCTAGCGATCACAATAACGACGCATACTAATGCGATCGCTAGCGGGATTGTTTCTATATCGCTAAATGCGGCCACATTTAGCGATATAGTTAACGACGCTATCGCCGTTAGCGATCTTCTTAACGACTTTAGCGGTACAAAAGTACCGCTAAATCGCTAAGAAAAGGTGCCACACAGCGATTAGATACTTACCCAGCGGGAGCGCCGACGAGAAAATAGGGTCCGGAACGATTCCAGCGACGAGCGAGATCACAGCAGGAAGCTCGTCGCTGGAAGCTGCCGCACTGAACAACATCGCTAACAGGATCGCTAAATAGTGACGTTTTTTAGCGATCCCGTTAGCGATATTGTTTAGTGTGGCATACCCTTAAGTGCCAGAAAAGGCGCATCTAATAATAGATGTGCCTTTTCTGCGGTGGCTGGGGGCAGATGTTAGTAGCCAGGGGGGGCCCAAAAACAACGGTCCCTTGCTAGGCTATTATTATCTATCTTTAGTCACTGGCTTTCCCTGTCTGGCGGAGAAAATACCGTGGGAGCCCACACATTTTTTTCAACGAATTTACACATTAAATTAACACCTACATGTATGAAATTTTGCACACATACACTCAGGAAACTTTTGTGCGATTCTCGTCCTTAAAATACGGTCCGTGTTTTTATACCTTGTGGTGGACTCAAGCCTAATAGTGATGATGAAGGTGTCAGCTGCCTAGTGGAAAAAAGCACACAGATAAGGCTTGCTTAGGACATAAGTCACTCAGAAAAGTGCAATGCATAGTGTCTGGATAGCAGCCTATTTATAACGCCTATAATAAAAGGCGGGCTGTTCAGCACTAATTATGCACAACACAGAAAACCAAGCCATCAAAAAGGAGCCTAGCAGGTGGCGATGTGAGGGAGCTGGTTATAGTGTAATCACCATCAGGTGGCGCTGTGAGGGAGCTGGTTATAGTGTAATGACCAGCAGGTGGCGCTGTGAGGGATCTGGTTATAGTGTAATCACCAGCAGGTGGCGCTGTAAGGCTATGTTTCCATGGGGCGTAATGTCAGCGCTTTGGACGCAGTGGAAACCCCGCTGTGCCCAAAGCGCTGCCCCCTTTTGTATGTGCGGTGATACCGCACGTGTTCATGGAACACGTGCGGAATCATCGCATCCTATCCATAGACTGGGTTATTTATCTTGCGGAGACGGAGCATCTCCGCAAGATAAATAGACATGCTGCGGGGTGTTAAACAGTGGAGATAAAGATAAATAACATTCAGTAAAAATGAATCAACTTATCAGTCTGTAGCTCCCGGACGGAGGAGGTTGAAAGATCCCACGGTGTTGGTGCAGGTGGCGCGAGACATCTCTGAAGGGATCCCGCATGAAGTTGAAGCACCGTCTTTGTACCGAAACGGCGTTCCTTGGCTTTTCCAGACGTAATCTCCCGGTCCTGGCGCACGGTGTGGTACGGGAAGTAGAAGATGGTGAAGAGAGCGTGGCACAAAGTTCTGGAATAGAGACTACCACAAGACCGAGTGTTATGATTTGGTAGCTGAGGAGAGCAGGCAAAAACGGCAATACACCAGAGAGGTTGGAATCTACTGAATTGCAGTACCCTGACTAACCACCACAACTAAAGGCAGCCGTGAAGCGTACCTACGTTGGTCCTAGACGCCTCGTCACAGCCTGAGAGGTTAATTACACCTAAAGATAGAAAGAGGAAAGCTATCTGCCCCGGAGCAGATCCCCAAAGAACATAGGAAGCCCCCAAACATGTAATGGCGGTTAGACAAGAGGAAATACAGACACAGACAGAAAATAGTATAAGCAAACGTTGGGGTCCAATCTTCCTAGGCAGAAAAGGATAGGAAGGATACTTACTGCAATCCAAAAAAAACCCTAAAAAAAGCCAACGCTACTAACTGCAAAAACACCTGAGATCACACGACCTCTACCACCTAAATCAGTTCTCTGGTGTAACAAAACAAAGCCGCAGCCACTGAAAAAACTGGAAAAGGCAAATGAACAAATAACAGTGGCTCCAGAGGAACTGAGAGGAGTCCAAGTCCCCCGGGGGGGGAAACCTGGCTAACCTCACAGAAATGCAGAGAAATATGCAAATGGTAAGCACAAAAACAAAAAACAGAAAATATCTTATCTGAGAGCAGGAGAAGAGGCAAGACTCAGCAAGCTTCCAAGTGAACCAGGAAACAACGTTGAGACAAGAACAATTGATCACAGGCAACCATGATGGGAGGGAACCTCCCTTATATCCAGCCAGTCTGTAATTCCTGATTGCCAATCCTCATTGAATGGTTCAGCACTGTCTGTAACCACCAGAGGGAGCTTCTGCTCAGAATTAATTTCTAACACATTCACAACAACCGAGTGTATCAGCGCACTGCGTAAGGTCAGTATTCTGGAGCTTGTCAGTTACTGGGGAGACTGCTGACCAGTCGGGGCTCTCGCATAAGGAAGTCTGCAGGGTGCTCAACTCTCTACACAGGTTGAGAGGATAGACCATAGAGCGGGCCTGCTGTTTGGCATGGAACAGTGGAGACGGAGTCAACCTTCTCCTTCAGTGTTCCCTGTCTTCCCGCCAGAAGCTCCCTTTTCGCGCGCTCCCCTCCTTTTATCTCACCCCGCCCCCTGCAGTCAGGTGCAAAGGTCTGCCCCGGTCAAAAAGTCCTTCCCCCAGCAACAATGGTGACAGCCCGATGGTTCCAGCCCAGATACACACGACACTGCCCTAGCCCTGTCCATCTTCCTACATTCCCCACTCCTTTCGCTCGCTATTCCACGGGCGAGAATTCTCGAGAACTGCGCAGGCGTTTCCTTCTCTTCCGTATTTTCCGTTGCCAAATAAATTGGTCTTGTTCATAACGATTGGAGTAAATTGGAAGGAGTAGTAGAGTCTTCTGGGATAGTAGAATCTGTTGGCACCGTAGGAGGCCCAGACGTGTCTGTACTTTCTGAAACATCTTCCTGGGGGAATCTGAGCCCTGTTCTATACCTTCTCTTCTTCAACCGCTTCTTCTTCTTTTATGACAGGAACTGACTCGAAAATCTCAGGTATCTCTTCCACTTGTACTGGATCTTTAGACAAGCAAGGCCGTAGCATGTTTCGGTGAACTACTCGAGTAGTAGCGTTTCTATCCCCATCAGATTGAATCTCATACACAGGGCCTTCAGAGATGACTCGCCTTTTTACTCGATAGGGGTCTCTTTCCCAGAGACTTTCCAGTTTACTTCGAGGGCGTTTGTCTCGCACTAGGACGCAGTCTCCTATTTGAAGATCTGTTGCCCGTGGTGGAGTCCTCTCAGCATGCTCCAATTCTCAGAGTCTGGTCTGTACTAATTGATGCAGGGTCTGTGGACGATGTTGATGTTCCCGAACACATGAGGACACTCATACCCGTGAGCAGTCTTCTCCTGGATCTAACTCTAACTCGGTGATCCCTTTTTCATCTCGGCCGAATAGGAGCGAGTAGGGAGTGTAACCCGTAGTACTATGTACTCGATTGTTATAGACCCAGACCAATTCCGATCTTCTTCCAAAGTTCTCAGCATTTGGATCAACGTACGGTTGAAGCGTTCACAGGTGCCATTACCCTGTGGATGATACGGTGTGGTCCGAAATTTGTCAATTCGGTACATGCGATGCAGTTCCTCCATGACTTTTCCCAAAAAGCAGGCTCCCTGATCTGAATGAATCTGTTTCGGACAGCCATGAATCTGGATAAAATTCTTACAAATGGCATATGCAGCTGATTCTGCAGTTTGGTCTCTGGTAGGGGTCACTACAGGAAATTTTGTAAAATGATCCACCATTACTAAGCAATGTTCATATCCCTGGTGAGTTGGTCTGATGGTCAAATAATCTATCATCAATAACTCAAAGGGAGCGAACGTCACTATGGTCTGTATCGGAGCTCTCTGCTCGGGAGGTTTCACCAGTTCACACGTCCGGCAAGCTCTGCATGTCTCTTCAACTACTGCCTTCAGCCGAGGATGATAAATGAAACACTGCAACCACTGAAAAGTCTTCTCCTGGCCAAAGTGCGCTCCTTTTTCATGGGCCTCGATAGAAATCTTGGTTACCAGAGTCTCTGGAACTAGGACCAACCAGGTAACCCCTAGCTCCATCTGAAGTTGAGCTTTCTGATACAGTAAACTATTTTTCATCTGGAAGCGTTCCCACTGTCGCAGAATCTGCAAAATTTCCGGAGAAAGAGTGTTCCTCTCTGCCAGACTAGGGGGTCTCTTTGAAGTTACGCACCGCCTCAATAGAGCAAGCTGTCCATTTTCTTGTTGCAACCGGACCCATTCATCCTGGGATCACCTTAAAACTCCTCCCGGGATCTGTGTTTGTATTTGATCCTGCATTGCTACCACCATCCTGGCAGGCTCTAGAAACCTGGGAATTTCTTCATTTTACAGTTCCTCATCTCTATTCCATCCAGGTTCCCGCTGATTTATCCTGGACAGGGCATCAGCATGAATGTTCTCTGCTCCTCTCTTGTACGTGATTCTATACCGAAACTTTGCATTCTGGCCACCCATCGTTGTTCCAGGACTCCTAGCTTTTCTTTTTCCAGATGAGCCAGAGGATTGTTATCGGTGTGCGCTAGAACTTCAGACCCGGACAAATATTCTGAGAACCTCTCCATCATAGCCCACACCAACGCATGTAGCTCCAACTTGAAGGAACTGTAATCGTCCGGATTACGTTCAGAATCGTGAAAAGACCGACTTGCACCCTGTATCTGCGACAACATAGCCCCAAGCCATGTAAACTCCCGTCGGTGTGAAGGATAAATGGTTGAGAAAAGTCTGCATAAGCCAACACAGGAGCTTCAGTCAATGCTTTCTTCAGGTCTTGAAAGGCTTCCTCCGGATGTTCTTTCGAGCAAGTCTTCCAGTTCTTTGCGCCTGAGGGCGCTCCTTTCAATCCTTTCAACAGTTCCTGTAGCGGTCTGGCCCGCGAGCAAAGTTTTTCACAAAGTGGCGATAATACCCCGCTAGTCCTAGAAATGCTCGAACATCCTTTACTGTCTCTGGAGTGGGCCAATCTTGTATCGCAGCGATCTTCTCACGAGAGGGTTTTACTCCTTCCGCCGACACAACGTGACCCAGGTACTCAATTTTTGCACGGAACAGATGACATTTCTGAGGTTTCACCTTCAGCCCGTATTTCTGCAAGCGACTCAACACTTGTTCCAGACGTTGGAAGCGTTCCTCAAATGAAGCAGCGTAGACTATGATATCGTCTAAATAAATTACCGTAGCTTAGAAGTTAAGATCACCCAGACATCGTTCCATGAGACGTTGAAAAATTCTTGGGGCATTAGTCAAGCCGAAAGGCATCCGGTTGAATTCGAATAAGCCCATGGGCAGAATAAAGGCAGTCTTTGCTCGATCCTGTTCTGACATCGGTACTTGCCAATAACTGTTGGCGAGATCTAACGTCGAAAAGAATCTGGCCTTCCCGAGCGCAGAGACTCTTCAATTCTGGGTAGTGGATAGGAATCCTTCACGGTACAGGCGTTGAGTTTCCGATAATCCACTCAAAAACGCAGAGTCCCATCTTTCTTTCGTACCAAAACTATCGAGGCAGCGTTTCTCTGATAGGTGCGGCATTTTCCATGGGTATCTCATGAGTGCAGCCGTGGTACAGCCAAAGTCGTCTTCATGATGAGCGAACACATCCCTGTATCTACCTAATAGAGCTTCCCCCTGCTGCATTTGTTCCGGAGTTAGTTCATCCACCTCAGCTCGCAATTGGTCCAGAATCATTCGCCCCTCCTGGATTTGCTGAGGCTCTGATATCACCAAAGAATTCACTGTAACGGTCCAGGGGGTCTTCATTGTGTACTTTCAACTGCACGGTTTGAGGTGCCATTGTTCCTTCGGGTAGGTCCACAACTCGGGCCACTTCACTTCTGGGGCAAACTGATGTCCTGGTTCTCTAAATTAACACATTGTATGGGTACTTCTCCATCCCGCACAGTGGCCAACGTATGAGCCACCAATATTCACAAGGGTAGTTTCTCCGAACAGGAAGGCTCAATTTAAATCTCCACTCCCTCCAGACGGATACGAGCTTGAACATTCAGAGTCAGCACCGTTTGTCCTAGAGGCAACACAAGATTGTTAGAGAAGGGCACAATCACTTTTCCTAGTGTTCCTCCATCCTGGCATGACTCCTGTGCTTGAGCTACATGGAACAACAGTTGGAATATTCTTCTCTGAGGGGTGTGAGAACCTCACGGCTTCAGGGTCTCATTGGCGGGTTCATTAATTAGAAGACTTCCAAATTCTTTTAAGATGTTCATGCTGTTCACTTCTCCCGGGTCAGCACCACACACCTACGTCCTAGGTCCTTGCCACACATGGAGATCTGCATCCACGCCACCCCTGTGACCGGAATGGGCAATTGGTTAGCAGCCATCAACTTTATCACAGGGCCCCACTCAGACTGTCCGAATTCAGGAAAATGTTGCCGAAAATAGGCCTCTGGCATCGTCGTCACTTGAGAGTCTGTATCCACTAGGCAGCGTACTGCATGACCATCAAACTCAGCTGAGACCAGAGGGCATGAAGACACTGAATTTGTGGGACTTCCAATACTCCTCTCCATCTGACCTGGCTCCGGGCGGCGTCCCCCTAGCTTGGAGCCCTCTAGTTTAATAGATGTCAGGGCTGAACTCTCCCTCGGCGTGTGCACTCCCGCGTCATATGTCTGCTTCTGCCACAAATAAAGCACGTGAGGGGCCATTGCTGGCGGTACCCTCTGAATTCACGCTGAGACTCTGGGCCTCTGCTGGCCCCCGACGGATTTGTATCAGCCTTGGTCTTCTTCTTAACCTCAGCCAACTCTTTCAAATTCAGAAGTTCTTTTCGTAATTTCTCCATCCATTGAGGTTCAGCGGACACTTCTGCGCCTCGGACCTTCCCCACTGGGACTATCACCCCCTGCTCCTGTTCTCGCGTGTATGCTTCACTTCCTATTTCAGAAAATGTCAAGCGAGGATTCACCCGCACGTGCTCTCGCAGGGCCTGTTTCATCAGCGCGTCTCGCAAGCCCGTCACTAAAAGATCTCGCAGCATTATGTCCGTAGGACCTACGCCTATGCCATCTTTTCTGAAAATGGCAGCATGCAACTCCTGCAATGCAGTCATGTACTGCGTCACAGTCTCCCCTTCCCTCTGCATGCGGCTAAAGAGGCATGTCCTCAGTTCCCCTACGTCAGTGGGGTCTCCATGGGTTTCTTCCAAAATCTGGAGCACCTTGTTAAAGGTGTCTCACTCTCTGGGGCACGTAACATAACTGAGTCTCTCGCTTCTCCATCTAGGGCCATAATAGCCACCTCAGCTTCTAAGGCAGGGGTCATGGGGTGCATCCTCATCATTCCCCATATCCGCTCAGTCCAGCTCCATAACATGTTGTTACCTGTAAATTTTGGTAAATTATTCAGCACTGCCCCAGCGAGATACTGGACCTTGGGCCACCCCCAACTGCTTGAGCTGCTGCCTCCTTGCTGTTAGACTGCATCCGGCCGACTATGCCAAATGTAAGATACTAGCAGGAACGCGGGATGCAGTGACGAGCAGGAGGCAAAGCAAGAGTTAACAGGTGCTTTATACAGAAGATTCTTGTAAGTAAATACTCCACACAGGGAGTTTGCAGAAATATGACAATTATAAATTCAGGGGGGGGGGTTAAACACGTGGAGATAAAGAGTAAATAATATTCAGTAAAAATGAATCACCCCATTTTAGCCATATGAGATAAAGCTATCATTGCATAGTGCGTCCCATAACTAATCTATGGGTACCTATGATATCTCCTAACACCCCAGCTTTCATGTAAAAATATCTTTGTAAAGTTCGTTTTCTAGTATGCAAATCCCTGCGGTCCGGTCCGATGGGCGGAGTTTCTTTGCATTCCCCCACCGCCTCCATTCTTGCCCTACGCAGTTTTTTTTTTCTTTACCGACGGCTTGCCGCGCTTGCGCTTTTCAAAATCCCCTCGCGCATGCGCAGTGTGCTTTGCCCAACAGTGGGCAATGCATAAAATCATTACAGCGCATGCGCAACTATTTTCGGTCACTTTCCTTGCCCCGGAAGTCGTCCAAGGCAAGCAGTCATTTCCGGGGCAAGGAAAGTGAAGGAAAATAATTGCGCATGCGCTGTAATGATTTTATGCTTTGCCCACTGTTGGGCAAAGCACACTGCGCAGGCGCGGGGGATTTTGAAAAGCGCAAGCGAGGAAACACTACGCCGTCTGTGCTAGTCAAAGACGAACATACGTAAGAGAAGCCTAGGAGCCGGGGGGGGGGGAAGAAAAAAAACACCACCCTCCGGACCGGACCGCACGGAATTGCATACTAAAAACAAACTTTACAAAGATATTTTTACATGAAAACTGCGGTGTCCGGAGATATCATAGGTACCCATAGATTAGTTATGGGACGTACTATGCAATGATATCCTTATCTCATATGGCTAAATGGGTGACAGATTCCCTTTAATCATATAGTCGCTTGCTATATATATATTATATATTATGCAAGATCGGAGGATCCCTAAGGATTATGAAAACACTGCTCCACATAGAAAAATTAATAAAGAAATGTCCAGAGAGGTTGAGGACCTGTCGTACTGTCGGTATAAGCAGCGCTCCCGCGCCTTGCTTGCTGAGCAAGCAGCAAAAAATAAATTTCTATACTTTGCATATAGTTATCAGAGAGTCTGGTGTATTCCATATATATTGATGTGGACTTTTAGGCCGGCGTCACACTGGCGACATAATCGGACGACTGCAATGCGATGAAAAATCGTATTGCAGTCTGCCCTATGTTAATCTATGGAGCAGCTCCCAGTATCCGTTATTTTGTGGTCCGTTTTAAACGTCCGTGTACAATCGCAGCATGCTGCGATTGTCACCGATTGTGGGTCGACAATCGCCAATGCAAGTCTATGGGAGCGATGAAAAATCGGATTACAAACAGACCACACTGTGTGACTTGCGATGAAATCGCATCGGTGTCCTTTAGAAAAGCCGGCAATTCATCCCCGGCTATACTGTAAAATCACACTGACAGCTTTAATAAAGAATAGAAAGAATAGATATACACACATAGAATACATATATATATATATATATATATATATATGTAATTGTGACATGTATATATATATATATTTATATTTCCTAGACTTCTACATACTGTAATAGCCGCAAATTCAATTGCCGGCTTCTGTGAAATCACAGAAGCGACATGAAATGATACATTGTTTCCACACAGTTAACCATGTCATTTCCTGTATTTTGATATTTGTTTAGAACTTACAATTACATGAGTGTATTTGTGCAAAATTTCAGACATGTAGGGTTAATTAAAGGTGTAATTTCGTTGAAAAAAAATGCGTGGGCTCCCGCTGTATTTTCTCCACCAGACAGACAAAGCAAAGCGAGTGGGGGCAGATAATAACAGCCTAGGGAGGGTACATTTTTTGTGCCCCCCCTGGCTACTAACATCTGCCCCCAGACACCCCAGAAAGGGCAAATCTATAATTAGATTCGCCCTTTCTGGCACTTTGCCCGTCTATTCCCATTGCCCTGTAGCGGTGGCGAATGGGTTAATAATCTCACCTTACTGTCACCTTAGTATTGAAAGGTGACCTTAAGGCAGGTTAATAATTGAGAGCTGTCAATTAGACAACTATCAATTATTAATCCTATTGTATGAAAGAAAAATCAAACACACACAGTTTAATAAAAAATAAGTTTAATTAAATAATCACACAGTTTTTGACCATATTTTATTTTCCTGCTAAAACCATTTTCTGTAATAAAAATAAAATAAAAAAGCAAAATTATACTTACCAATCCGATGTACAGTCAGGTCCCACGCTGTAATCCATCAGAAAGGGTTAAGAGATTACAGTTAGCAGAGAGATAATTCTGTCTCCTAGCTGTATTCCCCTGAATGAATAAGTTCCTCTACCACAGAAAGTAGAGGAAGTGATTCATGAATGGAGCTTAATTGATTTATTGGCAATATAACTTTAGTGACCTGACCTAAAGGGAAAGTGGATACAATCAATTAAGCTTCATTCATGAAACACATCCTCTCCTGTCGCCAGGAGAGGAACTTATTCATTCAGGAGCTTTGAGCTGAGCATGCAGGATTACTTGCACTGCTTGGCTCAAAGCTAGTTAACCCTTTGTGAAGGATTACAGCGTGGGACGTGACAGATCAGCGGAATAGGTAAGAATAATGTTTTTTTATTTTCTTTTCTTTATTTTAGGAGATCAATGGCTTCGCACGGATTAAGTGTAAAATAAAATATGGTCAAAAAAATGTGTTTTTATTCATTAAACTTAATTTTTATTAATGTGTCTGTGTTTTTTTAATTTACTTCAATATGATTAATAATTGATAGTTGTCTAATTGACAGCTCTCAATTATTAACCTGCCTTAAGGTCACCTTTCAATACTGAGGTGACATTAAGGTGAGATTATTAACCCATTCGCCACCGCTACAGGGCAATGGGAATAGACGGGCAAAGTGCCAGAAAGGGCGAATCTAATTATAGATTTGCCCTTTCTGGGGTGTCTGGGGCAGATGTTAGTAGCCAGGGGGGGCACAAAAAAAAAGTACCCTCCCTAGGCTATTATTATCTGCCCCCACTCGCTTGCTTTGTCTGTCTGGTGGAGAAAATACAGCGGGAGCCCACGCATTTTTTTGTCAACGAATTTACACCTTTAATTAACCCTACATGTCTGAAATTTAGCACAAATACACTCATGTAATTGTAAGTTCTAAACAAATATCAAAATACAGGAAATGACATGGTTAACTGTGTGGAAACAATGTATCATTTCATGTCGGCTTCTGTGATTTCACAAAAGCCGGCAATTGAATTAGCGGCTATAACAGTATGTAGAAGTCTAGGAACTATAAATATATGTATATACATGTCACAATGACATGTATATAAATATATATGTGTTCTATGTGTATATATCTATTCTTTTTTTTGTGATTGAAATACTATTCTTTTGGATCCATTATATGTCAGTTTTGCAAGCCTGCGAGAAAATCTCGCAAGTCGGATGAAAATCGGATGTTACAAGGTACACACACATGCGACTAAATCGCATCTTTGAAGGAAAATTGGATGCCAGAAGGATGTGTGATGTTTGCATTTTGATCCGACAATCGACCGTCTAAAACGGACCGATTTTTTGTCGTTGTGTGTGACGCCGGCCTTACAGTCCACTACACCAGCACCACGCTCCCTCCGGACTGAGTGCAAGCCAATTTACCCTACTAATAGTGTAATGACCAGCAGGTGGCGATGTAAGGGAGCTGGTTATAGTGTAATCACCAGCAGGAGGCGATGTAAGGGAGCTGGTTATAGTGTAATCACCAGCAGGTGGTGCTGTAAGGGAGCTGGTTATAGTGTAATCACCAGCAAGTGGCGCTGTGAGGGAGCTGGTTATACTGTAATGACCAGCAGGAGGCGATGTAAGGAGCTGGTTATACTGTGATGACCAGCAGGTTGCGCTGTAAGGGAGCTGGTTATAGTGTAATCACCAGCAGGAGGCGATGTAAGGGAGCTGGTTATAGTGTAATCACCAGCAGGTGGTGCTGTAAGGGAGCTGGTTATAGTGTAACCACTAGCAGGTGGTGCTGTAAGGGGGCTGGTTATAGTGTAATCACCAGCAGGTGGCGCTGTGAGGGAGCTGGTTATACTGTAATGACCAGCAGGAGGCGATGTAAGGGAGCTGGTTATACTGTGATGACCAGCAGGTTGCGCTGTAAGGGAGCTGGTTATAGTGTAATCACCAACAGGTGGCGATGTAAGGGAGCTGGTTATAGTGTAATCACCAGCAGGTGGCGATGTAAGGGAGCTGGTTATACTG
>JARQOD010003386.1:0-65555 GCA_033576555.1 Oophaga sylvatica | reverse complement strand
AGTATTAAAAAATAAACGGGAGCAAAGTGTAGCTGTCTAACAGCATTTCCCGAGAAACAATGGCGGTGTTTTTTTAACCCAGGATGAAAAAAACAGGTGGAGGAAAAGCGGGACTTTTTGCCGTTCACCAAGCAGGGAACAGCTGACTTTACTGAACCCCAGTAACACGGGAGAAAGGGTTTTAAAACTGTGCAACAGCATTCGGAAACAAGGGCGGGTTGTAACCCGGTTTAGAAGAGAACAGGTGGAGGCAGCGGGGACTTTTTCCCGTTCACACAGCGGGGGCAGCTACATTACTGAACCCAGTAAAACGGAGCAAGTGTTAATGTGCAAAACAGCATTTCCCCGAGAAAAAAACTGGCGGTGTTGAAACCCGGGATGAGAAGAGAACATGGTGGAGGCGCGGGACTTTTTCCCGTTCCCAGAGGGAACAGCTAATTATAAAACCCCCCCGTAACAGGGAAAAGTGTTAACTGTGCTAACAGCACTTCCGAGAAACAACTGGCGGTGTTGTAACCCAGGGATGAGAAGAGAACAGGGTGGAGGCAGCAGGACTGTTTGCCGTTCACACAGCAGGGGAACAGCTGACATTACTGAACCCCAGTAACACAGGAGCAAGTGTAGACTGTGCTAACAGCACTTCCGAGAAACAACTGGCGGTGTTGTAACCCAGGGATGAGAACAGAACATGGTGGAGGCAGCAGGACTTTTTGCCGTTCACACAGCAGGGGAACAGCTGACATTACTGAACCCCAGTAACACGGGAGCAAGTGTAGACTGTGCTAACAGCACTTCCGAGAAACAACTGGCGGTGTTGTAACCCAGGGATGAGAACAGAACATGGTGGAGGCAGCAGGACTGTTTGCCGTTCACACAGCAGGGGAACAGCTGACATTACTGAACCCCAGTAACACAGGAGCAAGTGTAGACTGTGCTAACAGCACTTCCGAGAAACAACTGGCGGTGTTGTAACCCAGGGATGAGAACAGAACATGGTGGAGGCAGCAGGACTTTTTGCCGTTCACACAGCAGGGGAACAGCTGACATTACTGAACCCCAGTAACACGGGAGCAAGTGTTAACTGTGCTAACAGCACTTCCGAGAAACAACTGGCGGTGTTGTAACCCAGGGATGAGAAGAGAACAGGGTGGAGGCAGCAGGACTGTTTGCCGTTCACACAGCAGGGGAACAGCTGACATTACTGAAACCCAGTAACACAGGAGCAAGTGTAGACTGTGCTAACAGCACTTCCGAGAAACAACTGGCGGTGTTGTAACCCAGGGATGAGAAGAGAACATGGTGGAGGCAGCAGGACTTTTTGCCGTTCACACAGCAGGGGAACAGCTGACATTACTGAACCCCAGTAACACGGGAGCAAGTGTAGACTGTGCTAACAGCACTTCCAAGCAACAACTGGCGGTGTTGTAACCCAGGGATGAGAAGAGAACATGGTGGAGGCAGCAGGACTTTTTGCCGTTCACACAGCAGGGGAACAGCTGACATTACTGAACCCCAGTAACACGGGAGCAAGTGTAGACTGTGCTAACAGCACTTCCAAGCAACAACTGGCGGTGTTGGAGCCCAGGGTCAAGGAGGATGTTTAAATACTAGATCAAGTATTTTCCTTGTTACGTGTCAATTAAAATGTCTATACTCCAAACAAGAGAAATATAACCTTTAGTACCATAAGATGATGATTTTACTTTAAAAAATATATGTAAATTAATAATTGACAAACATAAACGCCTACATTAACATGTTGAAAAGCAATGCAAACCACAATAAAAATCGGTTAAATAATCTGCTATACGGTTTTAAATAAAAGCATACAAGTACATATCAGAATCCATTAATGATGGATAAGTAACAGTATGTACACCATTTTCATTTGCTGAATAATATCACTAAAAAGTTTTTAAAAATATCTAAAATTTCCATCATGTAATACTGATAATATGTGCCAATCATTTATATTAACAAAAAAAAACCTTTAAAAAGTGCATATTGAAAACAGCTATTTATGCTGACTGTGGACTTGCAAGCATGACAACGGATAGATAAGGTATATATAGATGAGACTGCATAGCCACAGATGGTGAATGGCGATGTAATACTGTACCTCAATAAAGTGTGCGTTACTACTACATCCTTTTTTTTATATAGCTTTATAAAAGGGTACGTGCATGTATGCTTGCGCCTTTGTTTGGACGCACAGACTGGCTTCCTGCTGTGACGCGTTGGGTATTGGAGCATCTGTGCGTCTTATGACGCAGACTAACATTCACGGTGCGCATCGTTCATCATCGCAAGCGTACCGACAACACAAAGGCGTTGTCATGACTGCTTTACTCAGTAAACATGCACCTATGATGAAACATACACGCATGTGCCCTATTACATAACAAGCTACAAGAAAAATGCGTGTGAGGTGTGACACAGCTGTTTGTTTAAGGTACAGTATTATATCGACATTGTACAGGTGTCGCTATTCAGTCTGATAAATAGATATCATTCACCTATTCTATCAGTTGTCGTTCTTTCAGCACCACTTACAGGTATATATTTTGCTATTGTGACTATGCACTATTGACTTTACCAAGGTAATGCATGATTTTTGTTAGCGATTATCATGTTTACATGAAGGACCTTTATGATATGGGCTGTTAACTTTCTAATCAAATATGTATTTTTTAAAATGACACAAATATAAGTAATGTTGAAGAGGACTATTCCTACATGCATTGTTTGCACAATATTACAGGTGTACATCACGTCCCTTAATCAACATTGGATATTATATTTACTTGTATGCTTTTATTTCAAAGGCAAGAACACTGAAGTATAACCTTCGCACTGCAGCAGTTGTCAAAGTTCAACCCACATTATGCACTTCCAACATTGCAGTATTTGAGTCATCATGATGTGAGTTGGATTTGTCTAAGCTATGGAGTGACAAGGTTGACCATCAGTATCCTATAGCATAAGTAGGCTTTTGTGTTTGCATTTGTTTTCGACATGTGCATATCTGTAATAATATGTCACAATTATTTTGTTACAGATTTGTGACAAAGACAAATCATTTTATGGTTTGAAAGTTGACGTTTCAAATGTTTACAGCTTATAAATCATGGTGTAGCCTCATATCTATGTGTAGCACTAGACACTTTGAGATGTCATGTTTTTTTCACCATGATTAGGTAGCTAGCAGTAATTTTTGCCAGACACACAGCAGGGGAACAGCAGGCGTTACTGAACCCCACAAACACATCAGCGATTGTTTTCATCTGTGCATCTAACACTTCTGAGCAGCAACTGGCGCTTGTTGAAGCCCAGGGTCAAGGAGGGTGTAGGCAGAGGCCTAGTATGAGACGTTTGAAGTTGAAGTTGTAGTTAGCAGCAGTAATTTTTGCCAGACACACAGCAGGGGAACAGCAGGCGTTACTGAACCCCACAAACACATCAGCGATTGTTTTCATCTGTGCATCTAACACTTCTGAGCAGCAACTGGCGCTGTTGAAGCCCAGGGTCAAGGAGGGTGTAGGCAGAGGCCTAGTATGAGACGTTTGAAGTTGAAGTTGTAGTTAGCAGCAGTAATTTTTGCCAGACACACAGCAGGGGAACAGCAGGCGTTACTGAACCCCACAAACACATCAGCGATTGTTTTCATCTGTGCATCTAACACTTCTGAGCAGCAACTGGCGCTGTTGAAGCCCAGGGTCAAGGAGGGTGTAGGCAGAGGCCTAGTATGAGACGTTTGAAGTTGAAGTTGTAGTTAGCAGCAGTAATTTTTGCCAGACACACAGCAGGGGAACAGCAGGCGTTACTGAACCCCACAAACACATCAGCGATTGTTTTCATCTGTGCATCTAACACTTCTGAGCAGCAACTGGCGCTGTTGAAGCCCAGGGTCAAGGAGGGTGTAGGCAGAGGCCTAGTATGAGACGTTTGAAGTTGAAGTTGTAGTTAGCAGCAGTAATTTCTGCCAGACACACAGCAGGGGAACAGCAGGCGTTACTGAACCCCACAAACACATCAGCGATTGTTTTCATCTGTGCATCTAACACTTCTGAGCAGCAACTGGCGCTGTTGAAGCCCAGGGTCAAGGAGGGTGTAGGCAGAGGCCTAGTATGAGACGTTTGAAGTTGAAGTTGTAGTTAGCAGCAGTAATTTTTGCCAGACACACAGCAGGGGAACAGCAGGCGTTACTGAACCCCACAAACACATCAGCGATTGTTTTCATCTGTGCATCTAACACTTCTGAGCAGCAACTGGCGCTGTTGAAGCCCAGGGTCAAGGAGGGTGTAGGCAGAGGCCTAGTATGAGACGTTTGAAGTTGAAGTTGTAGTTAGCAGCAGTAATTTTTGCCAGACACACAGCAGGGGAACAGCAGGCGTTACTGAACCCCACAAACACATCAGCGATTGTTTTCATCTGTGCATCTAACACTTCTGAGCAGCAACTGGCGCTGTTGAAGCCCAGGGTCAAGGAGGGTGTAGGCAGAGGCCTAGTATGAGACGTTTGAAGTTGAAGTTGTAGTTAGCAGCAGTAATTTTTGCCAGACACACAGCAGGGGAACAGCAGGCGTTACTGAACCCCACAAACACATCAGCGATTGTTTTCATCTGTGCATCTAACACTTCTGAGCAGCAACTGGCGCTGTTGAAGCCCAGGGTCAAGGAGGGTGTAGGCACAAAATATTGAGTTATTGCCTTGTTACGTGGCCATTGCAAATGTATGTACTTCAAACAAGAATAAATGAAGTTTTACTACGACAATAAAATGATGAATTTCAATTACAAGAATAGAAAAATATTTATACTTGACAGTCCTCTGTGTTTGATAACGTTTAATGGCTAACTGAAAATATGGTAACAAATTCAAAGCTTTCGAGACTACTCAGGTGTCTTCATCAGGCTAAGAGTAAAGCCAAAAATGAAGAATCACATATTTCTACACACAACAGGACACAGGAATAGCTAAGACAAGTGAGGGAGGGACAAGTGAGGGGAGACCGGCAACAAAAAGGAGAACAAGGATGAATTATCAGCGCCACACAATCACAGATAAATTAATGAATTTACCTGTGGCAAAAGACTTTTGTATGCCCGGTCATAGCATCATGGATATGGAATTACTGGTATTAAAATATAACTTCAAATATGAGAAACGTACAAAGGTTTCAGAATATAAGCTCATCATGACCTTTGATACTGTTAGTGATGGAATTAATAGATCACATGGATTTATGTCATTCTATATCAATTAAGGAATCTGCGTCTATGCCCTTCCAGGGTCATGAAAACCCAAAAAAAGACGCCAATGAGAGGGCAATCAAACTTTCTATCCTTATCTAGGAACTGTTCCAATATTTATGTTCATCCCTGTGAGATAATGACAGTTCTGATACACGTCACTTACTTGTCTTACCTATTGCACTATTCCTGTGTCCTGTTGTGTATAGAAATATGTGATGCTTAATTTTTTTATTTAGTCTTTGCCTGATGAAGAGACGTGAGTAGCCTTGAAAGCTTGCAATTTGTTTCCATCTTTTCAGTTATCCATTAAAAGGTATCAACCACTGCTGACTCTGAAGTCTAAATATTTTTCTATCTACTGGCTAACACGGTACAAAGATACACATGTTTTCTAATTTCAAGAAGGAAAAATAAAGAAAATACAAATATAAACGCATATATGCACATGCCAAAAATAAATGGAACAACACAACACCCAAAAAATTGGTAACAAAATATAGTGTTGTAAATTTAAGAATAAAAGTCCATTTTTTTTTTTATGAATAATGCTTAAGGAACGCTATGTTAAACTATAACATAGTGAAGACAATGGATTTTGTAATAATCACTCATCATCATCATCGCAAATTTTATGTGACAGTCACAGACATTTCAATTATTTAAGTTCATAAAATCGTAACTTTATATAGCATGTATGACATGTCCAGCATGGACTCATCAATGTGATGATTGATGATGATGACACAATAATGTACGATAAAAAATAACCATTTAAAAAAACATTAGGCATTGTTTGTCACAATTTAAGTGTGTGCCTGCAAGTGTAGGTGAAACAAAGGCTACGGATAGCAAAGGTATATTCTATGTCTGTATCAGACAGTGGACAGCCTCTGATGGGTAATGCCGATGTTATACTGTACGTCAATAAAGTCTGCGGCTGAAATCATGCATTTTTTGCTTGTAGAGTGTTGAAGAGGGTAAAAGAATGTCTGGTTGCGCAAAGCTTTATCCGTCAACACTACCTTTCTACTGTCACGCGTAGGGTAGGGTAGCGTGTGGCAATTAGCTGACTATAAAATGTGAGGTTAGGCTGCTTTATTGCGCACTAGGGACGCAAAAAAAAATACAGCAGTAATAATTTAATGTGTAATACTCCACCTATGACAAACAAAAAAATTACGTTCCCTCTTTAACAATGTACAAGACTAACAAGCCTAATGGTTGACGCTGACTTAATTGAGATACAGTATTACATCAACATTGTCCATGAGTAACTATGCACTGTGATACCTATATACCAGTATTAATTTATATCTCTTGTGGTTGTTTCAACAGCACTTGCAGGTATAACTACCTATTGTCAGTATGCATGATGCACTTTCTAGATGTAATAATTTATTATTGGACATTATTACCATGTTTACATGCTGGCCATTTCATATATGGTCTTTGAAGTTACAGTTGGCATCAGTATGTGTATTTTATAATGTCTGTCATTAATAAAACTCGTGATGATGATGATGAGGATTTAATGATTCGTACATCCATTGACTGCATTATCTTACAGGTACAGATAAAGTTCCTTAAAAAGCATTAATTCATAAGTATGAAATGTACTTTTATGCATTAATTTCAAAATGTGAAGAGTAGACTATGTTTTATTTTTTGTTACCATTTCTAATAGACATGTGCAGATATGCGCTGTGATGACAAATTATTATTTGTCCATATTTGTCATAAAAAATTATCATTCTAGGCCTGCAAAACTTCACAATTTCATGTTTTCAGCATAACAAGCAGGGTGACGGCTCTTCCCTATTTGGAGCATGTTGGTCATGTGTTTTTCTGTCCATGTGTCGGGAACAGGAGACTTCTTGCCGTTCACACAGCAGGGGAACAGCTGGCGTTACTGAACCCCACTAACAGTAGAGCTTGTGTTTTGTTCTGTGGACACGACACTTCTGAGCAGCAACTGGCAGTGTTGGAGCCCAGGGAGTAGAGTTCAGGTGGTAGAAAGATGAACATAACAGGAGACATGGATAACGTTGCGAACCAGTTATTTAATCTGAAAACGGACAGACAAATTCTGCCGAGATCCATGCCTTGTTCATTTTCAGAAAAGTAAGCCGGTCTACATTATCGGAGGATAGTCGCATGCGACGGTCTGTTAGTACACCACCTGCAGCACTAAAGACGCGCTCCGATAATACACTGGCAGCAGGGCAAGCCAGCACCTCCAATGCATACTGGCTAAGCTCTGGCCATGTATCCAGCTTAGAGACCCAAAACTTGAATGGGGAAGAGCCATCTGGGAGTACACTGAGAGGCAAAGCCAAGTAGTCTGTCACCATCTGACGGATACGTTGCCTCCCGCTGACTGGAGCCCTCTCGGATGATGTAGACATTTGTGGCGCTGCCACAAAACTTTGCCACATTTTTAACATACTGGTCTTTCCCTGTGCAGAGGCACTGCGTGTGCTCCCTCTTGTTGCAGAGCTCTCTACACTGCCTCGACGCACAGAGCTGCTTTGTAAAGCAGTAGCAGCAGCAGTGCTCTCGGCAGTAAGGTAGAACATTAGGGATTGCACCAGTGTGTCTTGGTACTCCCGCATTTTACGTTCCCGGTTCAACGGTGTGATGAGGCTTTTGACGTTGTCCCGGTAGCGAGGGTCTAGGAGGGTGTACACCCAATAATCAGACGTCGTGAGAATGTGGGCGATGCGGCGGTCGTTTCTTAGGCACTGCAGCATGAAATCAACCATGTGCTGCAGACTCCCAACTGGCAAAGAAACGCTGTCCTCTGCAAGAGGCGTCATCTCTGCCTGCTCTGCATCACCCCACCCTCGCTCTACATACTGACTAGAGCGTTGTGTACCTCCCTCTGGAGCGATGTCTTCCTCCTCCATTGACTCCTCCTCCTCATCCTCCTCACAAAGTGAGCCCTGCCCAGCCCTTTGTGAGGAACCACGTTGCGCTGACTTTCCAGAAGGTGATGGAATTTGTGACTCCTCATCCTCCACCTCTTCCAAAACCTCATCCCTTATTGCTTGCAGTGTTTTTTGAAGCAGGCAGATAAGGGGGACAGTCAGGCTGACTAGTGCATCATCTGCACTCGCCATCCGCGTTGACTCATCAAACGCACGCAAAACGTGGCACATGTCCTTCATAGTGGCCCACTCATTAATGGTGAAGTGTGGACGGCGCAAATTGCGTGTTGATTGCGCCTGATGCAGCTGATACTCCATTACTGCTGGCTGCTGCTCACACAACCGCTCCAACATATGTAACGTTGAATTCCACCTGGTGGATACGTCACATATGATGCGATGTTCAGGAAGGCGCAATCTGCGTTGCAGAGCTGCAATGCGCGATCTGGCCATGCTGGAACGTCGCAAGTGAGCGCACTCTAGGCGGACCTTGTGCAGCAGTGCATCAAGATCCGGATAGTCCCTCAAAAAACTCTGCACGACCAAGTTGAGCACATGTGCCAGACATGGTATGTGAGTGAGTTTGCCAAGGCCCAGAGCTGCCACCAGATTTCGGCCATTGTCACACACTACCAAGCCTGGCTGGAGATTCGCTGGCAAAAACCACACGTCGCTCTCCTGCTTGATGGCATTCCAGACCTCCTGCGCTGTGTGGCTTCGATTCCCCATGGGAATTAATTTCAGAATGGCCTGTTGCCGTTTGGCCACGGCTGTGCTCATATCGGTCGCATCAGGTAAGCGTCCACGGGTCCATGTGGAGGTAGACCGTGACGGCTCCTGCAGCGATGATTCTGAGGAACTGGAGTAGGAGGAGGAGTCAATGTGGACAGACTTGATTCCGGCAATCCTTGGAGTTGGCAGAACACGTACAGCGCCACTCGCAAGATCTGTACCCGGCTCCACAACATTCACCCAATGGGCAGTGAGTGAAAGGTATCGTCCCTGGCCATGGGTACTGGTCCACGCATCGGTGGTCAGGTGGACCTTGCTACTGACGGCGTTTAGTAGCGCATGTTTAACCCCTCTCTGACATTAGACGTACTATCCCGTCCATAAAACCCTGCCATTCTGACCATGGACGGGATAGTACGTCATAGGCGATTAGCTGATTATCACAGCTGACACCCGTGACTGTGTGTCAGGAGCGGTCACGGACCGCTCCCGGCACATTAACCCCTTGCACACCGCGATCAAACATGATCGCGGTGTACTGGGGGCACAGGGGAGGATCGCGCAGGGTGGGGGCTCCCTGCGCGCCCCCCTGAGACCCTCAGACCAGCGCGATGTGATCGCGCTGCTCTGAGGGCTTCCTCCCTCCCAGGACCCGGATCCAAGATGGGCGTCCTGAGGTCGTCCTGGAGGCAGGCTGGGCTCCTCACTGCCTGATGTCACACACCACACCGCGATCTGATGAAATACAGTGATGTCCCACCCTGGGACAAAGTAAAAAAGTAAAAAAAAGTAAAAATAAACATGTGTAAAAAAAATCCAAAAAAAAAAAAAAAAAAAAAAAAAATATTCCCCAATAAATTCATTACTTATTGTAAATAAAAAAAATAAAACAATAAAAGTACACATATATGGTATCGCCGCGTCCGTAACGACCCCCCCTATAAAAATGTCCCACTAGTTAACCCCTTTTGTGAACCCCTTAAAAAATAAAAAATAAAAACGAAGCAATAAATCAGTGCTTTATCATCATACCGCTGAACAAAAAGTGGAATAACACGCGATCAAAAAGACCGATATAAATAAACATGGTACCGCTGAAAACGTATCTTGTCCCGCAAAAAACGAGCCATCACACAGCATCATCAGCAAAAAAATAAAAAAGTTATAGCTCGCAGAATAAAGCGATGCAAAAATAATTATTTTTTATATAAAATTGTTTTTATTCTATAAAAGCGCCAAAACATAAAAAAATTATATAAATGAGGTATCGCCATAATCGTACTGACCCGAAGAATAAAACTGCTTTATCGATTTTACCACACGTGGAACAATAAAAACGCCTCACCCAAAAGAAATTCATGAATTGCTGATTTTTGTTCATTCTAACCTCCCAAAAATCGAAATAAAAAGCGATCAAAAAATTCACGTGCTCAAAAATGGTACCAATAAAAGCGTCACCTCGTCCCGCAAAAATTAAGACCTCACATGACATTGTGGGCCAAAATATGAAAAAATTATAGCTCTCAAAATGTGGCGATGCAAAAAACTACTTTTTGCAATAAAAAGCGTCTTTTAGCGTGACAGCTGCCAATCATAAAAACCGCTACAAATAATAAATCAAACCCCCCTTTATCACCCCCTTAGTTAGGGAAAAATAATAAAATAAAAAAAATGTATTTATTTCCATTTTCCCATTAGGGTTAGGGTTAGGGTTTCGGCTAAAGTTAGGGTTAGGGTTGGCGCTAAAGTTAGGATTAGGGTTAGAGTTTGGATTAGGGTTAGGGTTGGGATTAGGGTTGGGACTAGGGTTAGGGTGTGTTGGGGTTAGGGTTGGAGTTAGAATTGGGGGGTTTCCGCTGTTTAGGCACATCAGGGGCTCTCCAAATGTGACATGGCGTCTGATCTCCATTCCAGCCAATTCTGCTTTAAAAAAGTCAAACGGTGTTCCTTCACTTCTGAGCTCTGCCATGCGTCCAAACAGTAGTTTATCCCCACATATGGGGTATCAGCGTACTCTGGACCCCAAGAGTTATTGTGAAATTTGTCCTATTTCTTCTGTTACCCTTGGGAAAATAAAAAACTGGGGGCGAAAATATTATTTTTGTAAAAAAAATAAGATTTTTTTGTTTTTACGGCTGTACATTATAAACTTCTGTGAAGCACTTGGGGCTTCATAGCGCTCACCACACATCTAAATAAGTTCCTTGTGGGGTCTATTTTCCAAAATGGGGTCACTTGTTGGGGATTTCCACTGTTTAGGCGCATCAGGGGCTCTCCAAATGCGACATGACGCCCCCAGACCATTCCATCAAAGTCTGCAATCCAAAACGTCACTACTTCCCTTTCCGAGCCCTGACATGCGCCCAAACAGTAGTTTTCTCCCACATATTGGGTATCAGCGTACTCAGGACAAATTGGACAACAACTTTTGGGGTCCAATTTCTCCTGTTACCCTTGTGAAAATAAAATATTGGGGGCGAAAAAATCATTTTTGTAAAAAAAAAGAGGATTTTTTATTTTTACGGCTGTGCGTTATAAACTTCTGTGAAGCACTTCGGGGTTCAAAGTGCTCACCACACATCTAGGTAAGTTCCTTGTGGGGTCTATTTTCCAAAATGGGGTCACTTGTGGGGGGTTTCCACTGTTTAGGCGCATCAGGGGCTCTCCAAATGCGACATGACGCCCCCAGACCATTCCATCAAAGTCTGCAATCCAAAACGTCACTACTTCCCTTTCCGAGCCCTGACATGCACCCATACAGTAGTTTTCTCCCACATATTGGGTATCCGCGTACTCAGGACAAATTGGACAACAACTTTTGGGGTCCAATTTCTCCTGTTACCCTTGTGAAAATAAAATATTGGGGGCGAAAAAATCATTTTTGTAAAAAAAAAAAGGATTTTTTATTTTTACGGCTGTGCGTTATAAACTTCTGTGAAGCACTTCGGGGTTCAAAGTGCTCACCACACATCTAGATAAGTTCCTTGTGGGGTCTATTTTCCAAAATGGGGTCACTTGTGGGGGGTTTCCACTGTTTAGGCGTATCAGGGGCTCTCCAAATGCGACATGACGCCCCCAGACCATTCCATCAAAGTCTGCAATCCAAAACGTCACTACTTCCCTTCCGAGCCCTGACGTGCACCCATACAGTAGTTTTCTCCTACATATTGGGTATCAGCGTACTCAGGACAAATTGGAAACAACTTTTGGGTTCCAGTTTCTTCTGTTACCCTTGTGAAAATAAAATATTGGGGGCGAAAAAATCATTTTTGTAAAAAAAAAAAAGGATTTTTTATTTTAAGGCTGTACGTTATAAACTTTAGTGAAACACCTGGGGGTTCAAAGTTCTCACCACACATCTAGATAAGTTCCTTGAGGGGTCTAGTTTCCAAAATGGTGTCATTTGTGGGGGGTTTCCACTGTTTAGGCAGATCAGGAGCTCTCCAAACACGACATGGCGTCCAGCCAATTCTGCGTTGAAAAAGTGAGACGGCGCTCCTTCCCTTCCAAACTCTGCCATGCACCCAAACAGTGGTATACCCCCACATATGGGGTATCAGTGTACCAGGACAAATTGCACAATAACTTTTGGAGTCTTGTTACCCTTGGAAAAATAAAAATTCGGGTGAAAAGATCATTTTTGTGGAAAAAATATGATTTTTAAATTTTACGGCTCTACGTTATAAACTTGTGTGAAGCACTTGAGGGTTCAAATTGCTCACCAAAGATCTAGATAAGTTCCTTAGGGGGTCTAGTTTCCCAAATGGGGTCATTTGTGGGGGGTTTCACTGTTTAGGCACATCAGGGGCTCTCCAAATGCAACATGGCATCCAATCTCAATTCCAGCCAATTTTGGTTGGAAAAAGTCAAATGGTGCTCCTTCCCTTCCGAGCTCTGCCGTGCGCCCAAACAGTGGTTCCCCCCACATATGGGGCATCAGCGTATTCAGGACAAATTGGACAACAACTTATGTGGTCCAATTTCTCCTGATACCCTTGGGAAAATAAAAATTAGTGACTAAAAGATAATTTTTGTGGGAAAAAAATAGGATTTTTTATTTTCATGCCCGGGCATTATAAACTTGTGTGAAGCACTTGGGGGTTCAAAGTGCTCACCAAAGATCTAGATAAGTTCCTTAGGGGGTCTAGTTTCCAAAATGGGGTCACTTGTGGGGATTTCCACTGTTTAGGCTCATCTGGGGCACTGCAAACGGAACATGACCCCCATCAATGTCTGCATTCCAAAACGTTACTACTTCCTTTCCAAGCCCTGCCGTGCGCCCAAACAGTTTTCCACCCCCACATATGGGGTATCAGCGTACTCAGGACAAATTGGACAACAACTTTTGGGGTCCAATTTCCTTGGGAAAATTCAAAAATTTAGGACTAAAAAATCATTTTTGTGGAATTTTTTTTTTTTTTCACACCCAGGCATTATAAACTTTTGTGAAACACTTGGGGGTTCAAAGTGCTCACAACAGATCTAGATAAGTACCTTAGGGGGTCTAGTTTCCAAAATGGTGTCATTGTGGGGGGTTTCCACTGTTTAGGCGCATCAGAGGTTCTCCAAGCGCGACATGGCGTCCAATCTCAACTCCAGCCAATTTTAGTTTGAAAAAGTCAAACGGCGCTACTTCCCTTACGAGCTCTGCCGTGTGCCCAAACAGTGGTTTTCCCCCACATATGGGGTATTGGCGTACTCAGGAGAAATTGCATAACAACCTTATCTGCCCATTTTCTCCTTTTACCCTTGTGAAAATAAAAAAAAAGTTTGTAAAAGATCATTTTTGTGGCTAAAAAGTTAAATGTTCATTTTTTCCTTCCACGTTGCTTTAGTTCCTGTGAAGCACCTGAAGGGTTAATAATCTTCTTGAATGTGGTTTTGAGTACCTTGAGGGGTGCAGTTTTTATAATGGTGTCACCTTTGGGTATTTTCTGCCCTATAGACCCCTCAAAGTGACTTCAAATATGAGGTGGTCCCTAAAAAAAATGGCTTTGTAAATTTTGTTGTAAAAATGAGAAATCGCTGGTCAACTTTTAACCCTTATAACTTCCTAACAAAAAAAAATTTTGATTCCAAAATTGTGCTGATGTAAAGTAGACATGTGGGAAATGTTATTTCTTAACTATTTTGTGTTACATATTTCTCTGTTTTAAGGGAATAAAAATTCAAAGTTTGAAAATTGCTAAATTTTCAAAATTTTCGCCATATTTGCGTTTTTTTCAAAAATAAACGCAAGTTATATGGAAGAAATTTTACCACTAACATGAAGTACAATATGTCTCGAGAAAACAATCTCAGAATCGCGAAGATCCGTTGAAGCGTTCCAGAGTTATAACCTCATAAAGAGACAGTGGTCAGAATTGTAAAAATTGGCCCGGTCATTAACGTGCAAACCACCCTTGGGGGTGAAGGGGTTAATTTTTGCCTCAACATGCTTTTGCAGACCAGGGACGGCTTGCCTGCTGAAATAAAATCGGCTGGGCACATTGTATTGTGGGACTGCCAATGCCATTAATTCACGGAAACTGTCAGTCTCCACCAGCCTGAATGACAGCATTTCAAGGGACAGGAGTTTTGCAATGCCAGCATTCAGAGCCTGTGCTCGTGGATGGTTTGCCGAGTATGGCCGTCTTTTATCCCATGCCTGTGCTACCGATGGCTGTTTTGTGGCCTGGGTGTGTGAGGATGACAGGGAACTTGCAGCTGTGGGTGGAATAACACTGTGTCTCTGGACAACAGTGACAGAGGTTCTTCCATGGCGATCCTTTGAGGAAGCCGAACCAGCTGTGTGTGAAATGGAGGAAGAGGCTCCAACACGAGCTGAAGATGTAGGTGCTGCTCTAGGTTGGCCTACATCTCCAGTGTGTCTTTGTAACTCAACAAAGTGCTTTGACCGCACATGTTTCCACATATTTGTTGTATTAAGGTTACTGACACTTTTACCTCTTTTAATTTTTTGATTACACAGCTTGCATTTGACATAGCAAATATCATCTGCAACTGTATCAAAAAAGGACCACGCAGAGCAAGTCCTGGGAGCGCCCGGTTTGGCTGTTGGAAGAGAACTGCTCCGAACAGGTGCCAAACTGGAGGCTACAGGCAAGCGAGTCTGCAGCCTACCTCTCCCTACTGTTTGGACCGTTGGGGCAATCTCTTCCTCAGAGCTGCTCCCACCACCTTCCTGTTCCTCACGCCATGTTGGGTCTTGGACCTCATCATCTCCACCACTACCCTCTTCCAACACCTGCTGTTGTTGGGTGGTCTGGCCAGCACCATGCTCAACAGAAACTGGCAACTGAGTCTCATCATCATCAGATGCGTTCTGCGGTGTGCTGACCATTGGCACTGGCTCACCCGCCTCTTCAGATTCAGAGAGACACAGCTGTTGCGCATCACTGCATACTGCCTCTTCTTCACATTCCAGAATGCTGCTTGGCTGGGCCCCTGTTTGCAAGCCAACAGATTCTGAGAACAGAAGCAGAGACTCAGCTGGCTCCTGTACAGAGCTCTCTGACTGCCTGGGCAATTTGGCAGGCGGTGAAGAGACTGATGGTTGTTCAACAGTGCTGTGGTCCTGAGAGGAGGTGGAAGCAATTGAAGTCGATGCATTGGCTGCCATCCAACCAACAACGGCTTCAATTTGTTCTTCACGCAGCAGGGGGGTACGCTGACTCCTACAAAAGAGTGCGCATAAAGGAACGTCACGGGGAAATGGTGGATGCTGTGTCACTGGTGCGGCAGCAGCCACAGAATCCCCACGTCCTCTCCCTGCTGCAAATCCACGGCCACGACACGACCGGCTTAACTCACTGACTTCTTCATCTTGGTGATTGAGAAGAAAGTCAGAAAGTTATAAGGCCTAAGTGGGTTATCCCACAGACTACAGTGAACCTGCAGACAACTGTTCAGTATCTGTTGAAAGGCCCCTTTGTGTAC
Organism: Oophaga sylvatica; assembly: GCA_033576555.1. NCBI lineage: Eukaryota > Metazoa > Chordata > Amphibia > Anura > Dendrobatidae > Oophaga > Oophaga sylvatica. Next base: position 49,702 of record JARQOD010003386.1, on the reverse strand, counting down.
TTCTATAGTGTTTGCAACCAATGTATTGTATACGGATGGAAGCGCGTCACACTAATAGATTAGTTTTTTTTCCACTAAAATGGAGCAGCACCAATTAGAGAAAAATGTGAAGGATGAGGCAGTGACACACGCTCAGCAGACTACAACCGGCAGTGGTTGAAGAACAAACTGGAGCGTAATCTGCACTCACAAAATGAAAAGCTCACAGACTACAGTGAACACTGAAACACAACTGTTCAGTAGCTGTTAAAGGCCCCTTTGTGTACTTCTATAGTGTTTGCAACCAATGTATTGTATACGGATGGAAGCGCGTCACACTAATAGATTAGATTTTTTTTCCACTAAAATGGAGCAGCACCAATTAGAGAAAAATGTGAAGGATGAGGCAGTGACAAACGCTCAGCAGACTACAACCGGCAGTGGTTGAAGAACAAACTGGAGCGTAATCTGCACTCACAAAATGAAAAGCTCACAGACTACAGTGAACACTGAAACACAACTGTTCAGTAGCTGTTAAAGGCCCCTTTGTGTACTTCTATAGTGTTTGCAACCAATGTATTGTATACGGATGGAAGCGCGTCACACTAATAGATTAGATTTTTTTCCACTAAAATGGAGCAGCACCAATTAGAGAAAAATGTGAAGGATGAGGCAGTGACACACGCTCAGCAGACTACAACCGGCAGTGGTTGAAGAACAAACTGGAGCGTAATCTGCACTCACAAAATGAAAAGCTCACAGACTACAGTGAACACTGAAACACAACTGTTCAGTAGCTGTTAAAGGCCCCTTTGTGTACTTCTATAGTGTTTGCAACCAATGTATTGTATACGGATGGAAGCGCGTCACACTAATAGATTAGATTTTTTTCCACTAAAATGGAGCAGCACCAATTAGAGAAAAATGTGAAGGATGAGGCAGTGACAAACGCTCAGCAGACTACAACCGGCAGTGGTTGAAGAACAAACTGGAGCGTAATCTGCACTCACAAAATGAAAAGCTCACAGACTACAGTGAACACTGAAACACAACTGTTCAGTAGCTGTTAAAGGCCCCTTTGTGTACTTCTATAGTGTTTGCAACCAATGTATTGTATACGGATGGAAGCGCGTCACACTAATAGATTATTTTTTTTTCCACTAAAATGGAGCAGCACCAATTAGAGAAAAATGTGAAGGATGAGGCAGTGACAAACGCTCAGCAGACTACAACCGGCAGTGGTTGAAGAACAAACTGGAGCGTAATCTGCACTCACAAAATGAAAAGCTCACAGACTACAGTGAACACTGAAACACAACTGTTCAGTAGCTGTTAAAGGCCCCTTTGTGTACTTCTATAGTGTTTGCAACCAATGTATTGTATACGGATGGAAGCGCGTCACACTAATAGATTAGATTTTTTTCCACTAAAATGGAGCAGCACCAATTAGAGAAAAATGTGAAGGATGAGGCAGTGACACACGCTCAGCAGACTACAACCGGCAGTGGTTGAAGAACAAACTGGAGCGTAATCTGCACTCACAAAATGAAAAGCTCACAGACTACAGTAAACCCTGCAGACAACTGTTCAGTAGCTGTGAAAGGCTCCTTTCTGTACTTCTATAGTGTTTGCAACCAATGTATTGTATACGGATGGAAGCACGTCACACTAATAGATTTGATTTTTTTCTAATATAATGGAGCTGCACCAATTCCATTAAATAAAATAAAAAAAAAAAAGAGTCAGTGACACGTGCAGATGCCTACAAACAGCGGTGGATGCAGAGCAAACTGCAGCGTCACCTGCACTGTCACACACACACCTTGCACAGAGCTGTTAAAACAACACTGGCAAAATGAAGCTTTACACAGCGGTTGGTAAACTAGCCTGCCTCAAGCACAGTAGTACACAAAATCGCAATATCTAACTGTCCCTCAGAGTCAGCAGAGTAGCGTTCTGTCCCTAACTCAGTTCACAGCACAGTGACGCTAAAATGGCGCGGCGCCTTTTATAGTGCATTCTGACATCATTTCAGCAGCCAATCACAGCCATGCCATTAGTTAAGATGACCGCAGCATTACAGGATGTGCCCACACTTCATAAGATTCATCATTGGCTGACTAACATCACATTGCCTCTCAAAGAATTATGGGAACTTCCGATTCCGGTATACGATATTGAAAAAGTATCGGAATTAAGTATCGGAATTCCGATAACGCGAATATCGGCCGATACCCGATACTTGCGGTATCGGAATGCTCAACACTACCTGTCGTACATGTAAGTACCTTTGTATTAAAACACATTTGAATGTACATGCCCAAGTGGACTTGAAATTTAAAATATAATTGTAAAATGTAGATAAAATAGCTAAATTTATCCCTTCATATACTGATAATTTATCTAAAAAAAATCCTACCAATGTCAACCTAATAGAGTGGCACTTCCTATACAGAAGTATAATCCAAATAAGCATTGGAAGCATTATGCCAAAAATTTACAAAACTTTATTGGAAAATTACATTCATAACAATACACAGTTAAAAGATCCATTTAAAAAGGGATGTATATACAGTATACTCCCACAGGTGTAGATACCATGACTTGTAAATGAATTTTAGTCTAGAGTCAAAGGCTAGATATTGCTACTAAGTATGATGTGTCAATAGATAGTGCTATCAAACAGTGTTAGGTGTTTTAAAGCTCTTGACTAGAATGCAGGCAATATATAATTAGCCAATAATTTGCCAATATACTTTCTGCGGCCACAGCTGCCAAGCGTATTGATAGAATGGTATTTCACTTAATACAGTCGTAATTTCAATACACACTGTGATTATAAATGTACCACATATGCGGACTGATATATTATCCAGTGATGAATTTCGCATAGAAAAATGTCCACTATGATGTATTTGTAGACTGTGCTAGACAGCTGTGCCAGATGCTGGATGTAAATGACTAAACTTCAGGCATCTATGTATAGTTAGATTCACGATTTGTCACCTTAAATAAAGCAGTCATGAATGCCAAGTATATGCATTATTGGGGGGTGTGTCACTAACACAATACAAAAATAATATAGTGTGGTTATAAAGGTGCCTTGTATGCGGACTGACATATTATCCGGTAATACATCCAAAATCAGATAGAGTCCGCTATGGCCCCATTACCACATTTATATAACTGAGTGACACAATATAACAGTATTAGTCATGAGAGGTATACAACCTTGTGGGGGTCCAATGTTCCCCGACGCGCGTTTCGCGTTAGCTTCGTCTATGGGGGTTAGTAGATGTAAAATGTGCTCAGGGATGCCTTTATATATATTTCATTAGGAAGATGGCATTTACCTGCTATATCCTCCACCTGTGCCCGGAGCCTCGCCGCTCCCGGCGTGTGACGCGCCTAGGCAGCGCCCGTCGGCCGTGCAGCCACCTCCCATCCGACACGTCAGGACGGGGAGGGAACTGCTGCGGTTCGACTGGGCGCATCACCTAGGCAACCCACAGCGTCATAGGGGCGCGTCATCCGCCGCCAGGCCACGCCCATCCGTCCGACGTGTCAGAACAGATAGGCGCTGCCATGACGACCTGGACGCCGAGCTCCCACAGCGCTTTGCCCTGGAAGCGCCAAGGCTCCAAACAGAGGCGGGACAGACCGTGGATTGCAGGATATGTCACAGGGAAGGTCAGATAAATGTGGAAATACGATATATAAATGAAGACATTTACATTGGTGTAAATATCTGGCAATCGCCAGCATTGAATTGCAATATCTTACAATAATCGTACTTCCTACGAATTAGACAAAAATAAAGAAAATATATATGTTTCAAAATAACAATAACAACAAAAACAAGAATAATGAAAAATTATAAGGTTATATACATAAAGTGATGGCATATCACCCATACTAGAGTCCGAATCTGCATTTGAGAATTCACAGGGATCCAAGATGGATCCATATTCTTCAGTTTAGAATGGGATACGATGTTAATGTTCAAAGAGGGCATTATATACTTGATTGAAGAATTGTTCTAATCGCAGTATCTTCTCTGAACAGTTTCCATTCATAGGCTTCAAAGGTGGTCTAGATATCTATCAATGCTGCATCACAGGTATCACATGTATATATGACCTAATGTAAACTATAAAAGGCATATGTGAGGTTAAATAAAACAAAGAAACATTTAAAATATTAAGGGTAACACCTATAGAAAGGGGGCAAAGCTCAGAACCTCATTGAGCCCTTCCGGTTGAAGAGATCCAATACGAAATATCCACTGTGTTTCTACTTGGGCCAATTTCTTTTTCATATCTCCTCCTCTGTGGTCCACAAAAATTTTGTCTATGCCCATAACCTTGAGTAATTTGGGGTTGGAGTCGTGATACATTTTAAAATGTTTAGAGATTGGTTTCAAAAAGGTGATATCATTTTCTTCTCGGGCATTTTTAATATCTCTATAGTGCTCTCTGACCCTAATTTTTAAGGGTCTTGTGGTCATGCCCACATATATTCTTTTACAAGGGCATTGGGCATAGTAGACTACCCCAGTAGAATTACAGGTAATATGTTGTGTAATCTTAAACACTTTTTTCCCATTACTGGATGCAAATGATGAAGCACGTATCATGTTAGGGCATGCAATACATGAATTGCATGGATAAAAACCCCATTTCTGACCTGTAGACCCAAAGATTTCTCCGGATTTCTGACCTCCATAATAACTATGTACTAGGATATCCCTCAGGTTATTAGATCTTTTATATGTGACAGACGGATATTCGGGAATGAATTTTTCTAGAGTTTTATCAGTTCGAAGTAAGGGCCAGTATTTTTCTAAGGCTTTTTTGACTTCCCACCATTTATCATTATAGGTAGATATAAATCTAACTTTTTGTAGGTTCTCATTGTTGTTTTTATTTTTATTTTTAGGGGTTAAAAGATCGTTTCGTGTGGCTAACTTAGCCCTCTTCAGACCCCTTTTAATACTACGATTGGAGTACCCTCTGGCTGCAAATCTAGAAGATAGATCTCTAGTTTGTTCCTCAAATGCCTTTTCACTTGAGCATATACGTTTTGCCCTTAGGAATTGTCCTGTAGGGATACCCTCTATCAGAGGTTTTGGATGAGAGGAAGTAGCATGTAGGACTGAATTTACTGAGGTTTCCTTACGATGTACATTGGTTTCCAAGAAGCCATTTGCGCCTTTTGTAATCATGATGTCCAGAAAATCAATGCTGGCCTGACTATACTTGCAAGTCAACCTAATGTTCAGGGAATTGTCATTCAGAATGTTCAGAAACTCAAGAAGGTCTCGCTCTGTCCCCTGCCATATCATCAGTACATCATCTATATACCGGACCCAGAGCAAGACCTTCTCGATGAATGCAATGGGATTGGTGAGGAAAATTCCCCGTTCCCACATACCTAAAAAGAGGCCAGCGTAGGAGGGGGCAAAGGCCGCCCCATGGCCGTTACCCCGTTTTTGCAAGTAAATGTTTTCCCTGAACAGGAAGTAATTGTGCTCCAATGTGAATTGGAGTAATGTTAGTAGTAGTCTAGTCAGGCCTGCATCGAGATCCGACATCGTGAGGTACATCTTGGCTGCCTGCAATCCATCCCTATGCTGTATACAAGTATACAGAGACTCGACGTCGAAACTCACCAACCACATATCACCATCCATAGGGATACCCTCAATTTTCCTTAGTACATCACTGGTGTCCCTAACATAGGAGGGAAGATCCATCACTATGGGTTTGAGATAGAAATCCAGGTATTTGGAGATGAGTTCGCATAGACTCCCATTGCCCGACACAATGGGACGTCCAGGAGGTGTGGTGCTATTTTTGTGTATTTTCGGGATGAAATATATGCATGCTGTCTTTGGACACTTAGGTACCAAGTTATCCCTTAATTCCTTAGAGATAACTCCCTCATAAAATGCTTTCTCTAAAATTCCATTGATCTCATTGAGGTAGGCCGAAGTGGGGTTATAGGTCATTCTTTGATAGCAGTCAGTGTCTCTCAATTGTTCAGGGCCTCTTTTTCGTACATTTTTACTGGCCATACCACCACGTTCCCCCCTTTGTCCGCCGGCTTGATAAGTATCTCATCAAGATTACGTAATTCATTAATTGCCTGTCTCTGGGCAAAGGGTAGGTTACCGTGTGTGATGTACGGAGAGATTTTTATAAATTCATCTGTTACTAATTTTACAAACAGTTCTACATTAGGGGAAATGTTTAGAGGGGGAAACTTCTTAGGTACAGGTGGTTTAAACTTACCCTTGTAATCAGGTGTTTCACTATCCTCATTTAATTCTTCCAAAGTGGAAATAGCTTCTAGTTCCCTTGTACTCCATTCCTCTCCAATTTGTCTCTTTTCGTGCAGTTTTTTAAGTATAAGCTTACGTGCAAACAGATGCAAGTCTGTCACTGCTGAGAAAGAATTAAATGAGGCTGTGGGTGAGAATGAAAGGCCAAGCTCAAGACCTCCTTTTGGGGTCCTGTGAGTTCAATATTAGATAAATTGATTACCTGTAAGTTTGAAGATGTAGTGCCTTCATTTCTCCTGTCTTTCTTTTTATAGTAATCATATCGTCTTCTATTGGCATTTTTCCTTAAGTTGTACATGCGGTTTCCACCCCTATTTTCATCCTCTCGAGATGAGACAGATGATATGGAAGAAGATCGCATGCTACTCCCTCCATTAGTGGTGTGGGTCTGCCATCTATAGATTGTGCCATTTTTGTAGTCGTTTAGGTCTCGCTGAAATTTTCTAGACTTAGTATCCTTTACTTCTTTCTCCCAAACATTAAGTTGGGCATCCATTTCTTTATAAAAGGCCTCAGCCTCCAATCCAGAGATTTTCTCAAGTAATTTTGCTTTAGTTGTCTCAATATCTGAGTCCAACTTATCAAGACTTTTTTTATTGTTGCCAATCAATAATTCTATCAGGGACCTAGAACAGATGTTACAGGCCTCTTCCCATCTATTTTTGAAGGTAGGGTCTTCAACTGGGTATGAGGGCAGAATCCTTACTCTCAATCCCCTAGGAATCAGGTTTTTTGCCAAATAATTTTCAAGGGACGCTTTTGTCCACCACATTCTAGTTCTTTTCTTGACCAATGTCTTCATAGAGCTTTTGAGGTCTGATTTCTGCCCACTTTCTACAGAATCGCTGGATATAGCATCCCCATTAAAAACCGTGTCCATACTGGTAAGCCAGGTATGATCTCTGGCCTTTATGTCCATAATGGTTCGACTGTCTGTAACAAAGTACAGAACCAAAATCACAAAAAATCCTACCAATGTCAACCTAATAGAGTGGCACTTCCTATACAGAAGTATAATCCAAATAAGCATTGGAAGCATTATGCCAAAAATTTACAAAACTTTATTGGAAAATTACATTCATAACAATACACAGTTAAAAGATCCATTTAAAAAGGGATGTATATACAGTATACTCCCACAGGTGTAGATACCATGACTTGTAAATGAATTTTAGTCTAGAGTCAAAGGCTAGATATTGCTACTAAGTATGATGTGTCAATAGATAGTGCTATCAAACAGTGTTAGGTGTTTTAAAGCTCTTGACTAGAATGCAGGCAATATATAATTAGCCAATAATTTGCCAATATACTTTCTGCGGCCACAGCTGCCAAGCGTATTGATAGAATGGTATTTCACTTAATGCAGTCGTAATTTCAATACACACTGTGATTATAAATGTACCACATATGCGGACTGATATATTATCCAGTGATGAATTTCGCATAGAAAAATGTCCACTATGATGTATTTGTAGACTGTGCTAGACAGCTGTGCCAGATGCTGGATGTAAATGACTAAACTTCAGGCATCTATGTATAGTTAGATTCACGATTTGTCACCTTAAATAAAGCAGTCATGAATGCCAAGTATATGCATTATTAGGGGGGTGTCACTAACACAATGACAAAAATAATATAGTGTGGTTATAAAGGTGCCTTGTATGCGGACTGACATATTATCCGGTAATACATCCAAAATCAGATAGAGTCCGCTATGGCCCCATTACCACATTTATATAACTGAGTGACACATATAACAGTATTAGTCATGAGAGGTATACAACCTTGTGGGGGTCCAATGTTCCCCGACGCGCGTTTCGCGTTAGCTTCGCCTATGGGGGTTAGTAGATGTAAAATGTGCTCAGGGATGCCTTTATATATATTTCATTAGGAAGATGGCATTTACCTGCTATATCCTCCACCTGTGCCCGGAGCCTCGCCGCTCCCGGCGTGTGACGCGCCTAGGCAGCGCCCGTCGGCCGTGCAGCCACCTCCCATCCGACACGTCAGGACGGGGAGGGAACTGCTGCGGTTCGACTGGGCGCATCACCTAGGCAACCCACAGCGTCATAGGGGCGCGTCATCCGCCGCCAGGCCACGCCCATCCGTCCGACGTGTCAGAACAGATAGGCGCTGCCATGACGACCTGGACGCCGAGCTCCCACAGCGCTTTGCCCTGGAAGCGCCAAGGCTCCAAACAGAGGCGGGACAGACCGTGGATTGCAGGATATGTCACAGGGAAGGTCAGATAAATGTGGAAATACGATATATAAATGAAGACATTTACATTGGTGTAAATATCTGGCAATCGCCAGCATTGAATTGCAATATCTTACAATAATCGTACTTCCTACGAATTAGACAAAAATAAAGAAAATATATATGTTTCAAAATAACAATAACAACACAAAACAAGAATAATGAAAAATTGTAAGGTTATATACATAAAGTGATGGCATATCACCCATACTAGAGTCCGAATCTGCATTTGAGAATTCACAGGGATCCAAGATGGATCCATATTCTTCAGTTTAGAATGGGATACGATGTTAATGTTCAAAGAGGGCATTATATACTTGATTGAAGAATTGTTCTAATCGCAGTATCTTCTCTGAACAGTTTCCATTCATAGGCTTCAAAGGTGGTCTAGATATCTATCAATGCTGCATCACAGGTATCACATGTATATATGACCTAATGTAAACTATAAAAGGCATATGTGAGGTATAAATAAAACAAAGAAACATTTAAAATATTAAGGGTAACACCTATAGAAAGGGGGCAAAGCTCAGAACCTCATTGAGCCCTTCCGGTTGAAGAGATCCAATACGAAATATCCACTGTGTTTCTACTTGGGCCAATTTCTTTTTCATATCTCCTCCTCTGTGGTCCACAAAAATTTTGTCTATGCCCATAACCTTGAGTAATTTGGGGTTGGAGTCGTGATACATTTTAAAATGTTTAGAGATTGGTTTCAAAAAGGTGATATCATTTTCTTCTCGGGCATTTTTAATATCTATAGTGCTCTCTGACCCTAATTTTTAAGGGTCTTGTGGTCATGCCCACATATATTCTTTTACAAGGGCATTGGGCATAGTAGACTTTGACTCTAGACTAAATTCATTTACAAGTCATGGTATCTACACCTGTGGGAGTATACTGTATATACATCCCTTTTTAAATGGATCTTTTAACTGTGTATTGTTATGAATGTAATTTTCCAATAAAGTTTTGTAAATTTTTGGCATAATGATAATTTATCTAGTTCAACGGTTGAGGCCTATCCATTTAACATACCGTTGAAGGACAGTTAATAAACATTGATACAAGTCCCGTTCTCACATTTTTGCTGTATTTGGGTGTTATAGTATGAAGATAAATTTTATTTTCTTTGTGATGTAACATTCGTTTTTTGTTCACGCAGGACACAGAAGAGGCTGTCTCCACACCTCAGTCAAACATGCCTGAAGAAGACTGCATGGCGTTGGTACAAGAGGACAAAACATTTGAGCCACCATCCTCATCTGTGCGTATATAAACTTAAAATATATAAATATATATTTGTAATATATATTTATTATATATATAATTTTTTTTAAACGTTTTACAAACTGTATTTAACAAAAATAAAACATGAAAATATAACAAAAAAAATAATTGGGGAATGTCACCTGTTGTGAATGGGTTAGAAATGAATTCTGAGCAGAAGCTCCCTCTGGTGGTTACAAACAGTACTGAACTATTCAATGAAGATTGTGAAGATTGGCAATCAGGTGTTACAGACTGGTCTTATATAAGGGAGGTTCCCTCCCATCAGGGTTGCCGGTGATCAATTATTCTTGTCTCAACTTTGGTTCCTGGTTCCCTTGGAAGCTTGCTGTGTCTTGCCTGCATCTTCTGCTAACAGATAAGATATTTTCTTCTTTTATTTTTGTGCTTGCTTTTTGCATTTTGTCCTGCACTTCTGTGGAGGTCAGCCAGGTCCCCTCCGGGGGCTTGTGCTCCTCTCAGTTTATCTGAGCCACTGTTATTTGTTCATTTGCCTTTTCCAGTTTTTTCAGTGGCTGCTGCTTAGTTTTGTTACACCAGAGAACTAATTTAGGTGGTAGAGGTCGTGTGATCTCAGGTGTTTTTGCAATTAGTGTGTTGGTATTTTTTTAGGCTTTTTTGGATTGCAGTAAGTGTCCTTCCTATCCTTTTCTTTCTAGGAAGATTGGGCCCCAACGTTTGCTCATACTATTTTCTGTCTGTGTCTGTATTTCCTCTTGTCTAACCGCCATTACATGTTTGGGGGCTTCCTATGTTCTTTGGGGATCTGCTCCGGGGCAGATAGTTTTCCTCTTTCTATCTTTAGGTGTAGTTAGCTTCTCAGGCTGTGACGAGGCGTCTAGGACCAACGTAGGTACGCTCCACGGCTGCCTTAGTTGTGGTGGTTAGTCAGGGTCTGCAATCCAGTAGATTCCAACCTCTCTGGTGTATTGCCTTTTTTGCCTGCTCTCCTCAGCTACCAAATCATAACAGTCACCCTGTTGTATGCCCGCCAAGAACCTCTCCAGCATCACTCCGTGCACATCCATAGCTGCCAGAGTGACTGCCATAGCTGCCTCCATCCGCCGGTGAGATGCCAGCAGGGCCTGTGGAGTGGGGATTGCTGTTGATGAAATGATAAACTTAAAACTGTTTACAAAACGGTTGACAAACTACAAAAAAAGGTACATGGTTGTCGTTTTTATACTTACGGTATTGCGGGGGCTCAGTTCCCTCTGGTGAGGGGCTAATCGCCCACCCCGAACCAGTGGCACCAACGGCTATGGGACCAAAAAATATTTAACGCCAACCCTCCATCCTTTCCAAAGCCAAACGTTCAAGTACCCTTTTTTTTAAATTTTAAAAATACGTGCTTTAATTACCAGATAGAGAGCCTGCACCGATATCACGGAGTGATGCTGGAGATTGTATATCCTGTGGGGGCGGCTGGCAGCGGGCGAAGGAGTAGGTGGTGAACCTGGGTGATCCCCTGGAGATGGTGGGCTGTTGGTGGTGCTGACCGCGATGGTGGGCTTGATGGTGATGGTGGTCCTAGAGATAGGGAAAACAATCCATTGATATCTGAATGTAAAATGCTTTCTTTAACCCCTTCATGACCCAGCCTATTTTGACCTTAAAGACCTTGCCATTTTTTGCAATTCTGACCAGTGTCCCTTTATGAGGTAATAACTCAGGAACGCTTCAACGGATCCTAGCGATTCTGAGTTTGTTTTTTGTGACATATTGGGCTTCATGTTAGTGGTAAATTTAGGTAGAAAATTTTTGCGTTTATTTGTGAAAAAAATGGAAATTTGGCGAAAATTTGGAAAATTTTGCAATTTTCCAATTTTTAATTTTTATTCTGTTAAACCAGAGAGTTATGTGACACAAAATAGTTAATAAATAACATTTCCCACATGTCTACTTTACATCAGCACAATTTTGGAAACAACATTTTTTTTTGTTAGGAAGTTATAAGGGTTAAAAGTTGACAAGCGATATCTCATTTTTACAGCAAAATTTACAAAACCATTTTTTTAGGGACCACCTTACATTTGAAGTCACTTTGAGGGGTCTATATGGCAGAAAATACCCAAAAGTGACATCATTTTAAAAACTGCACCCCTCAAGCTACTTAAAACTACATTCAAGAAGATTATTAACCCTTCAGGTGCTGTCATGGGTGCATCGCCACGAAGATTGTCGTGATTGCACATTCTGACTTCTCGCAGCTGAGTTGCTGTTTCTTTGTGTTTGGTAATGAGGGAGTTAATTTTACATAGCTCTTTGCTAAGACTAGGTCCAGCCTCGCCCGGCTGCTTTTGATTATGTTCTAATTAGCTTCCTTTATATAGCTGCCAGTCTGCTGGTTAGATGCCGGTGAAAGCATTCATACAGACTGCAGATAGGATCGGTTCTGAGAAGACTTAAGCTAAGAGCTCTTTTGTTGTTTCTCCTCATCTTGCTTATAGTTTATCTCCTAGACCTTTGGTGTTCCCTCTGTGTTTTAATGTTGTATGCAAGACAGTATTTACTTTATCCCCTGTCTGTCTCGTTTGTCTATACTGTTTGTTAACCTTTACCTGTCCATTCCCTATGGTGGTAATCAGGGTCCTTCTAAGGACTAGATTACAGTGGTCAGGGATTTATAGGAGACAGGGTTTACGCTGGTGGCCTGGACCTCTGTACCATTAACAGTACCTCCAGGTAGAGGGACTAGTCAGGACCCCAGTTTAGGGTCAGCATAGACCCCGGTCCACCTCTAGCCAGAGACAGCGTGAAAAGGATTCAGTATTGACCCACAGGATATTATGTCAGGTAATACTATGCTATATATACATGTTATGTTACCTATTTATATGTTATATAGAATGTTGTCCCACTTGATAGATTACTGACATTATATATTTATACATCTGCTAGACAGCGTGACAGGTGCTTCACAGGAACTAAAGCAACGTGGAAGGAAAAAATGGACATTTTAATTTTTCCAACAAAAATTTTCTTTTAGCATCAATTTTTTCATTTTTACATGGGCAACAGGATAAAATGGATCCTAAAATTTGTTGGGCAATTTCTCCTGAGTACACCGATACCTCATATGTGGTCATAAACCACGGCAGGGCTCAGAAGGGAAGGAGCGCCATTTGACTTTTTGAATGGAAAATATGCTGGAATATTTAGCGGTTGCCATGTTGCATTTGGAGAGTCCCTGTGTGCCTAAATATTGGAGCTCCCCCACAACTGACCCCATTTTGGAAACTAGACCCCCCAATGAACTTATCTAGATGCATAGTGAGCACTTTGAACCCCCAGGTGCTTGACAAATTGATCAGTAAAAAAAAGAAAGTACTTTTTTTTACAAAAAAATTATTTTAGCCTCAGTTTTTTCATTTTCACATGGGCAACAGGATAAAATGGATCCTAAAATTTGTTGGGCAATTTCTCCTGAATACACAGATACCTCATATGTGGTCATAAACCACTGTTTGGGTGCACGGCAGGGCTCAGAAGGGAAGGAGCGCCATTTGACTGACACCATGACGCGTTTGGAGAGCCCCTGTGTGCCTAAACAGTGAAAAAAAAACACATTTGACACCATTTTGGAAACTAGACCCCTTATGGAACTTTTCTAGATGTGTTGTGAGCACTCTGAACCCCAAGTGCTTCACAGAAGTTTATAACGCAGAGCAGTGAAAATAAAAAAATCTTTTTTTTCCTCAAAAGTGATTTTTTAGCCCGCTATTTTTTATTTTCACAAGGGTAACAGGAGAAATTGGACCGCAAAAGTTGTTGTGCAATTTGTTCTGAGTACACCAATACCCCATATGTGGGGGGAATCCACTGTTTTGGCGCATGGGAGAGTTCAGAAGGGAAGGAGCGCCATTTTGGAATGCAGACTTGATGGAATGTTCTGCGGGCGTCATGTTGCGTTTGCAGAGCCCCTGATGTGCCTAAACAGTAGAAACCCCCCACAAGTGACCCCATTTTCGAAACTAGACCCCCAAGGAGCTTATCTAGATGTGTAGTGAGCACTTTGAACCCCCGAGGGCTTCACAGAAGTTTATAAACGCAGAGCAGTGAAAATAACAAAATAATTTTTGTTTCTCAAAAATCATATTTTATCTTGCTATTTTTTATTTTCCCAAGGTAACAGGTTAAATTGGACCCCAAAAGTTGTTGTCCAGTTTTTCCTGAGTACGCTGGTACCCAATATGTGGGGGGAACCACTGTTTGGGCACACGTTGGGGCTCGTAAGGGAAGTAGTGACGTTTGTAAATGCAGACTTTGATGGGATGGTCTGCGAGCGTCATGTTACGTTTGCAGAGCCCCTGATGTGCCTAAACAGTAGAAACTCCCACAAGTGACCCCATTTTGGAAACTAGACCCCACAAGGAACTTAACTAGATGTGCGGTGAGTACTTTGAACCCCCAAGGGCTACACATAAGTTTATAACGCCCGGGCATGAAAATAAAAAAATCATATTTTTTCCACAAACATGATCTTTTAGTCCCCAATTTTTTTATTTTCCTAAGGGTAACAGGAGAAATTAGACACCAAAAGTTGTCCAATTTGTCTTGAGTACGCTGATATCCCACATGTGGGAGAAAACTACTGTATGGGCACACGTCGGGGCTCGGAAGGGAACTAGTGACGTTTTGAAATGCCGACTTGATGGAATGGTCTGTGGGTGTCATGTTACGTTTGCAGAGCCCATGATGTGCCTAAACAATAGAAATCCCCCCAAGTGACCCCATTTTGGAAACTAGATCCCCCAAGGAACTCCTCTAGATGTGTGGTGAGCACTTTGAATCTCCAAGTTCATCACAGAAGTTTATAACCCAAAGCCGTGAAAATAAAAAATCATTTTTTTTTCCACAAAAATAATTTTTTTAGTCCCCAATTTTTTTTTCCCAAGAGTAAAAGGAGAAATTAGACCCCCAAAGTTGTTGTGCAATTTTTCCTGAGTATTCTCATACCCCATATGTGGAGGTAAACCACTGTTTGGGCACACGTCGGGGCTCGGAATAAAGGGAGCACTGTTTGACTTTTTTGAACGCAAAATTTGCAGCAATCAATGGTGGTGCCATGTCGCGTATGGAGACCCCTTGATGTGCCTAAATAGTGGAAATCCCTCAATTCTAAAGGGTATGCCACACTAAGCGAGATCGCTAGCGAGATCGCGCAAACGACATAGATTTTATGACGCAGCAGCGACATCGTTAGCGACGTCGCTGTGTGTGACATGTAGCGGCGATGTGGCCCCCGCTGCGATGTCGCTGATTGTGCATGAACGGTTTGGACCGTATTTTGATCATTGGCGTCCGCTGGTGAGCCTGAATCGCTGTGTTTGACACCTTTTGTGAACGATGTGCGACCTCGTTGACGACTCATATGTCAGCGGCGCAGGCGGGACAGGGTTTTCTTTAGTAACGCCCTTCAGCTCCGATTGGTGACCACAACATCACCTCAGCAATAATAACTGCTTCCCCATCCATTGTTTCCAGAGCGCTTTGTGGATGACTCCAACGTTCTGTGCTTTGTGCGTTGTTGGGAGGATAGTATCGTGTGTCGGGGTTTTGCGATCCTGTCAGAGTAGCTACAGTGTCCCTTTGTGCATTGTTGCGAGGATAGGTGTGGGTTTTGTGATCCTGTCTGAGTCGCTAGAGCGCTTCATCTTTGCCATTTGGATTTGGATCTTCTGGATATTTGGATTCAAGGTACATATTGTTTGTGATGTTGTGTGATGCGTTTTTTTGTTACACCTTTTATTTTTGTCTGCTTTATTTATTTTACACCCCCCCACCATTTTAGGCTTTTGTAAACTGTTTTTTAACCCCTTGACGACCGCCGATACGCCTTTTAACGGTGGTCATTAAGGGTACTTAAACCACAGCGCCGTTAATTAACGGCGCTGTGGAAAAAGCCTATAGCGCCCCCCAGAGTCGGATTTTCTCTGGGGTCTCGGCTACCGGGGGTAGCCGAGACCCCAGAGAACATGATTCGGGTCGGTTTTTACCGACACCGCTTTTGCGATCACCGTTATTAACCCTATAACGGCGATTGCAAAAAAAAAGCTATTTTCCCTTTAATTTCTCTCTCCTCTGATGTGATCGCACATCAGAGGGGAGAGAAATGGGGTCCCCGGGACCCCCGATCAGCCCCCCGTGCCTCCCGGTGTCCCCCCAGGCCTCCTGTGGCTCCAGCAGCTCCCGGCGTCCTTTTCCGGTAAAAAAAAATGGCGGGCGCATGCGCAGTGCGCTCGCCGAGGCGGATTCTCTCCGGGGTCTCGGCTACCATGGGTAGCCGAGACCCCAGAGGACATAATCAGGGTCCCCCCCAGCCCCCCGCTTTTGCGATCGCCGGTATTAACCCTATACCGGCGATAGCAAAAGAAGAAAAAAAAGACGTGATCCCTGCCTGTAATTTCTCTCCCCTCTGATGTGATCGCACATCAGAGGGGAGAGAAATAGGGTCCCCAGGACCCCCGATCTCCCCCCCGTACCTATAGCTGGTCCCCCATGGCCCCTCTGCTCTCCTGCAGCGCCCCCTGTCATCATATCCTCCAGCGTCTTCACCCTGTAAAAAAAAAA
Source organism: Oophaga sylvatica (assembly GCA_033576555.1). Taxonomy (NCBI): domain Eukaryota; kingdom Metazoa; phylum Chordata; class Amphibia; order Anura; family Dendrobatidae; genus Oophaga; species Oophaga sylvatica. Next base: position 33,258 of record JARQOD010003386.1, on the reverse strand, counting down.
AGGCAGGCGCATGCGCAGTGCGCCCGCCGACTCTGCCTGGCGGCAGATTCAAAAAATGAATGACTTCATTCATTCTGTAAAAGTACATTTTGATCACTGTGATAAACTATCACAGTGATCAAAATAGCAAAAACAGTACATAACCCCCCCTTTATCACCCACTTTGTTAGGGACATATAATAAAATACAGAAATTTTATTTATTTTTATTTTTTCATTAGAGTTAGGGTTATAATTAGGGTTAGGGTTATAATTAGGATTAGGTTACAATTAGGGTTAGGGTTACAATTAGGGTTAGGGTTAGGCTGGGTTCATACTGCGCTATGGCAGTCCGTTAGACGGACTGCGTTACACCGCAATGTAACGCAGTCCGTTAATGCAACCATTCACCTCCATTTGAGGGCGCATCGCGACGCATGCCGTAAAGCGGCATGTATTCGCTACGTGCCGTCATTCAGTGACGGAGCCTCGGACGCGGGCTGCAGCGCCTGGGCTCCATCACCGCTAGCGCAGATGAATCATCTGCTGATTCCTCTGCGCTAGCGGGTATAGCATAACGCTATACCGTTACTAGCCCGTCAACGCTATGTGTTGAACGGACTGGTAAAACGCAATATGATCCTAGCCTTAGTGTTAGGGTTATAATTAGGGTTAGGGTTGGAATTAGGGTTACAATTAGGGTTAGGGTTACAATTAGGGTTAGGGTTACAATTAGGGTTATGGTTACAATTAGGGTTGGGATTAGGGTTAGGGTTGGGATTAGGGTTAGGGGTGTGTTGGAGTTAGGGTTGGAGCTAGAATTGAGTGGTTTCCACTATTTAGGCATATCAGGGGGTCTCCAAACACGACGTGGCGTTCAAAAAGTCAAATGGCACTCCCTCCCTTCCGAGCCCTACCGTGCGCCCAAACAGTGGTTTACCCCAATATATGGGGTATCAGCGCACTCAGGACAAATTGCACACCAATTTTGGGTTCTAATTTCTCCTGTTACCCTTGGGAAAATAAAAAATAGCTGGCTAAAAAAATAATTTTTGAGGAAATTTTTTTTTTTTAATTTTCACGGCTCTGCGTTTATAGATTTCTGTGAAACACTTGGGGGTTCAAAATGCTCACCACACATCTAGATAAGTTCCTTAAGGGGTCTAGGTTCCAAAATGGGGTCACTTGTGGGGGGTTTCCACTGTTTAGACACATCAGGGGTCTCCAAACACGACATGGCGTTCAAAGAGTCAAATGGCACTCCCTCCCTTCCGAGCCCTGCCGTGCACCCAAACAGTGGTTTACCCCAACATATGGGGTATCAGCGTACTCAGGACAAATTGCACACCAATTTTGGGGTTCTAATTTCTCCTGTTACCCTTGGGAAAATAAAAATAGCTGGCTAAAAATATCATTTTTGAGGAAAAAAATATTTTTTTATTTTAACGGCTCTGCGTTTATAAATTTCTGTGAAGCACTTGGGGGTTCAAAGTGCTCACCACACATCTAGATAAGCTCCTTGGGGGGTCAAGTTTCTAAAATGGTGTCACTTGCAGGGGGTTTCTACTGTTTAGGCACATCAAGGGCTCTGCAAACACAACATGACACCCGCAGAACATTCCATCAAAGTCTGCATTACAAAATGGCACTCCTTCTCTTCCAAGCTCTCCCATGCGCCTAAACAGTGGTTTCACCCCACATATGGGGTATCAGCGTACTCAGGAAAAATTGCACAACAACTTTTGGGGTCCATATTCTCCTGTTACCCTTAGGAAAATAAAAAAAATAGCAGGCTAAAGAATCATTTTTGAGGAAAAAAATGATTTTTTATTTTCACGGCTCTACGTTATAAACTTCTTTGAAGCACTTGGGGGTTAAAAGTGCTCACCACATATCAAGATAAGTTCCTTAAGGGGTCTAGTTTCCAAAATGGTGTCATTTGTGGGGGGTTTCCACTGTTTAGGCGTATCAAGGGCTCTCCAAACGCGACATGGCGTCCAATTTCAATTCCAGCCAATATTGGTTTGAAAAAGTCAAACGGCGCTCCTTCCCTTCTAAGCCCTGCCGTGCGCCCAAACAGTGGTCCCCCCCCACATATGGAGTATCAGCGTACTCAGGACAAATTGGACAACAACTTTTGTGGTCTAATTTCTCCTGTTACCCTTGGGAAAATAAAAAATTGGGGACTAAACGATCAGGTTTGTGGAAAAAGTATGATTTTTTATTTTCACGCCCGGGCGTTATAAACTTCTGTGAAGCACTTTGGGGTGCAAAGTGCTCACAACACATCTAGATAAGTTCCTTAGGGGGTCTAGTTTCCAAAATGGGGTCCCTTGTGGGGGTTTCCACTGTTTAGACACATCAGGGCCTCTACAAACGCGACATGGCGTACAGCCAATTCTGCGTTGAAAAAGTCAAACTGCACTCCTTCCCTTCCAAGCTCTGCCATGCACCCAATCAGTGGTTTACCCCCACATATGGGGTATCAGCATGCTCAGGACAAATTGCACAAAAATTTTTGGGGTCTTGTTACCCTTGGGAAAATAAAAATTGGGGTGAAAAGATCGTTTTTGTGGAAAAAATATGATTTTTTATTTTCACGGTTCTATGTTATAAACTTCTGTGAAGCACTTGGAGGTTCAAAGTGCTCACTACACATCTAGATAAGTTCCTTAGGGGGTCTAGTTTCCAAAATGGGGTCACTTGTGGGGTGTTTCCACTGTTTAGACACATCAGGGCCTTTACAAACGCGACATGGCGTCCAACCAATTCTGCGTTGAAAAAGTCAAACGGCGCTCCTTCCCTTCCAAGCTCTGCCATGCACCCAAAAAGTGGTTTACCCCCACATATGAGGTATCGGCGTATTCAGGAGAAATTGCAAAACAAATTTTGTGGTTCATTTTTTCTTTTAACACTTGTGAAAATAAAAATATTGGTTCCGAAGTAAAGTTTTTGCAAAAAAAGTTAAATGTTAATTTTTTCCTTCCAAATTGCTTCAGTTCCTGTGAAGCACGTCAAGGGTTAATAAACTTCTTGAATGTGGTTTTGAGCACCTTGAGGGGTGCAGTTTTTAGAATGGTGTCACTTTTGGGTATTTTCTATCATATAGACCCCTCAAAGTGACTTCAAATGTGATGTGGTCCCTAAAAAAAATGGTGTTGTAAAAATGAGAAATTGCTGGTCAAATTTTAACCCTTATAACTTCGTAACAAAAAAAAAAATTTTGTCCCAAAATTGTGCTGATGTAAAGTAGACATGTGGGAAATGTTATTTATTAAGAAATTTGTGTGACATATCTCTCTGATTTAAGGGCATAAAAATTTAAAGTTTGAAAATTGCTAAATTTTCAAAATTTTCGCCAAATTTCTGTTTTTTTCATAAATAAACACAAGTCATATCAAAGAAATTTTACCACTAACGTGAAGTACAATATGTCACGAAAAAACAATCTCAGAATCAGCGGGATACGTTAAAGCGTTCCAGAGTTATAGCCTCATAAAGTGACAGTGGTCAGAATTGAAAAAATTGGCCCGGTCATTAAGCTGCAAAATGGCTCTGTCACTAAGGGGTTAAATGTTAGCTGAAAAGTTAACAATAAACAATTACTTTTTTTATTATTTTTTTTATTTTATTCTTTATTTTATTTTGTTTAAACACTTTAGTAATAGTAATTAACTTTTCTCTTCTTTACCATACAGGTTGCACATAATGAACCTGTCCACCGCGGAGCGTGTGATTGTGGCAGTTGCACTATCAATGGAGGCAGATCGACAAGAAGAGGCGCAGGTGGAAGAGAGGTGCTCCAAACGAAAGCGTCGCATGTGGACCAGAGAATGGCTGGAGCAGAGGTCCAAATTCACCCACATGCATCTAGTGAGGGAGTTGCAGGAGAAGAATCCGCAGGATTTCAGAAATTATCTACGAATGTCGGAGGATTCATTCAAGCTCCTACTGGAATGTGTGAGGCCACTCATTGAACGGCAGGATACACGGATGCGTGCAGCTGTTTCAGCAGAGGAACGTTTGGCAGTAACGCTGCGATTTCTGGCAACCGGACGTTCAATGAAAGACTTGCAATTTTCTGCTGCAGTTTCTCGATCGCTGCTTGGCGTACTAATTCCAGAGACATGCAACGCCATCATGCGCAGTTTACGGAGCTACATGCCTTTTCCCAAATCAGTGGCGGAATGGCAAATTATTGCCTCTGATTTTGAACGGATTTGGCAGTTCCCAAACTGTGGTTGTGCCTTGGATGGCAAACATGTGCGGATCACGCAACCAGCCAAAAGCGGATCCTATTTCTATAATTACAAGGGCTACCTCAGCATGATCCTCATGGCCCTTGTTAATGCCAATTATGAATTTATTAACGTTGATGTTGGCATTAATGGAAGGGTTTCTGACGGTGGCGTTTTGGAGCACACAACTTTTGGTGAACGGTTGTTGAATAATAAACTTAACTTGCCAACCAACATGGACACCACCGCCAACCTAAACTTTGTTTTTGTGGGCGATGAAGCCTTCCCCCTTCATGCGCATCTTGTGAAACCATACCCACAAAAGAATTTGACAGGGGAAAGGCGTATTTTTAACTACAGACTGTCTAGGGCACGGCATGTTGTTGAGAATGCCTTCGGCATAATGGCCAACCGCTTCAGGGTTTTCCACACACCTATCAACATGAAGCTGGAATCGATAGACTCTGTGGTGTTGGCCTGCTGTGTGATGCACAATTTTCTATGAAAATGCGATGCTGGTACTTACAGTCCGCCAGGCTTCATGGACTCGGACAGCAATGGTGACGTGGTGCTCGGAGAATGGCGTGAGAATGATCCCGCTATTGCAGGCCTTCAACCTGTAAATCAAGGCAGGAGCAAGGACGATGCGAAGGCCTGCCGAGACAAGTACTGCCAATACTTTAACGGGCCTGGTGCAGTGAGTTGGCAGCATCATATCTAGTTTGCTTTTGAGAATGTTTTACTTTTGCCTTTTTTTAACTATCTTTTAATAATAAAAAATGTTTATTTTAAAAATGCCTTTGTGTTCTTTCAATTATTTTACCACTATGGGAGAAGGGCTAATGATGGGTGAGATGTGGGGAGGGAGTGATGGGGATGGCAACGAGACATGTTACCAGCAGCTGTAGTTTTTAAAATAAATTCTAAAGTTTTTGTTGTCTATATTTTTTTTTTACATTGTATCTACTTGTCACACACGGGGTCATGGGAGTACCAGCAGTCATAGGAGTTCCAGCATTGTTAAAAAAATAAAAAGAAAAAAATTTACAACTTTTATTTTAAAGGCCCATGGTCACACTAGCACTCAAACCTTATAATTAAAAATAATAACAAATAATACACCACAGCTGCGTATATAAAGTTAAAATATATAATTTATATTTTTCATCATATATTGGAGATAAAAAATTGTGATAAAAAAAAAAAAAAATTTGGAGGTAAAGGTCTACATTGACCAGGGAACACTTTGTGTCACACTTGCGTGCTCGAATCCGACGCAAGACGCCATTGTGATCGCAAAGTGACGATTCTCAGCATAGTGCCCCAGCTAAGCACAGACATGAGACTCCATTGCGATCGCAAAGTGACGGTTCATAAAATGACTATTACTGAAGTAATTACAATGAATGAAAACTTTTGTAAACATGGTAAAAAAGTAAGCGGTCAGTAGCCCACTAGATGTGATGCTGCTAAGTAGGCCAGTTAATCGCATCGTCCTTGCTCATGCCTTGATAGGCAGGGGCGCCTAGCTGGGAACCATCATCTTGCGATCGCAACAGCGTCTCATATCTGTGCGTGGCTGGGGCGCATGGCTGCTACTGGTCATATTTGCAATCGCAATAGCGTCGCAAGTGCGACCGCACGTACGTACGCTGTGACGTCATGACGCTGGCGTCCTTCATGCGTTGTTGTTTGGTACAATGGTGGCGAGAGCGAGACAGCGTTGCCCTGCGTGGAGTGACGCAGAGGTGCGCTACCTCATCATAAAAATTGAAAAGTGGGATTATGTCTGCAGGCCACCTGTGGCGCATCCTATGCGCCACAAGAAGGTAGTCCTGCGTAAAATCCGGCGGGGCCTGGCAAGAGGGTTTGGTGTGGAGCGGACCACAACACAGATCCGCAAAAAGCTGGCGGACCTTCGATACCGCTCCAGCGAGAGGGTCGCCAGCATCCGGGCCCAGTTACGCAGGCATCTGAGTGAGTATTGATGAGGGTATCTGGAGAGGTTATATTTTGTGGGTTATCTACCTATATCAATGCACCCGCAGTGACAGGAGTACCACCAGTGATGGGAGTACTGGCAGTCATGGGAGTACTGGAAGTGATGGGTTTACAGGCAGTGATGGGAGTACCAGTAGTGAGGGGTTTACAGGCATTGATTTAAATACTGGCAGTGACGGGAGTACCAGCAGTCATAGGAGTACCGGCAGTGATGGGGTTACAGGAGGCAGTGATGGGAGTACCAGTAGTGAGGGGGTTACAGGCATTGATTTAAGTACTGGCAGTGACGGGAGTACCACCAGTGACGGGGTTTGTAGAAGGATTATTTGACTGTATTTTATTTTTTATTTGCAGCACCACCTTCACCAGCTGCACCACCGTCCCCCGCAGCACCATCAACACCTGCAGCACCTTCCCCAGGCACCCCTCCACCTGCAGCACCTTCCCCAGGCACCCCTTCACCAGCACCTACCCCGCCTCCACAGCTTGGGTCCTCCTCCTTCTTCTCCCCGGAATGGTCTTCTCTCCAGTGTCACCCCGTGACATGGATGCAGGCTCGCCTTCAGGTAATTTATGCACATAATATAAGCTTCCGACTAGTTTGACAACTTTGTTAGGTCTTAAAATGTGTAATGGCTGTTGTGATATATATATTTTTCTGTGTTTCCCTAGCCGGCGGTGCCGCAGGTTCTGGGTGGGCAGTCAGCGGGTCCTCTGGTGAAGCGCAGTCGCCCCAAAACCGTAAGTGTTAAGGGGGGCGCACGCATCACGAAAGACAAGCATCGAGTAAAAGGCAGTTATCCATGGCGAGGAATTAATATTCATCTCTCTCTTCACACAGGTATGAACTGCATTCAGTGGAAGCAAACAGCTGAATAGAATCCCCACCTCTGCTATCTGTGTTGAATGCTGCACTATATATTAATGGTATGAACTGCATTCAGTGGAAGCAAACAGCTGAATAGAATCCCCACCTCTGCTATCTGTGTTGAATGCTGCACTATATATTAATGGTATGAACTGCATTCAGTGGAAGCAAACAGCTGAATAGAATCCCCACCTCTGCTATCTGTGTTGAATGCTGCACTATATATTAATGGTATGAACTGCATTCAGTGGAAGCAAACAGCTGAATAGAATCCCCACCTCTGCTATCTGTGTTGAATGCTGCACTATATATTAATGGTATGAACTGCATTCAGTGGAAGCAAACAGCTGAATAGAATCCCCACCTCTGCTATCTGTGTTGAATGCTGCACTATATATTAATGGTGTGCACTCCATACCTCTACTTGCTGCCAAGCACTGCTTTACCATCTTGCAACATAGTTTAATGTGCCTGTTAATAAGGCTTTGGAATAATTCATTTTTGCACTGTGTTTAAAATACTTACTGCTCTATATCCCGGTGACTGGGGCCTCTCTAGATGCTATCAGGTGGAAGGTGCTAAAGCATATAGATGTTGCCAGGTAGCCTTTGATGATCTAACCACCCCCTGGTGTGCTGGCCCCAGCTGGCAAATTATCCAAAAACAGCCCCCACAATCCCACTTTCCTGACCCTGTAGTGTGGACTATATATTTAGGAGTAGTCTAAGGGGCGCACGCAGTAAGGGGGTGGCACGCATCACAGAAAGCAAAGCATCACGAAAGACAAGCATCGAGTAAAAGGCAGTTATCCATGGCAGTTAATCAGGGCAGGAATCAGGTAGCCCACACTTTGCTTTCTTTTAAATTATGTTCTTTATCTCTATCCTCCTGTGTTCCCTTGCCATCCACATTCACTGCCCCATCCCCCCTCCATCACGACTCATATACATCAGCCCCTCCATACTTCCCTCTCCCATGTACAGTTCCCATGCACTCCTCACCTTCCTAAGAAAACTCAGCCCATCTTGCCCAAACATATCTCAGAAAAAACCTATTTATAAATCCAACAACTACCTGCTCTTTATCTTCCTACTCCTACTGATTTCAGGGGACATCTCCCCCAACCCTGGTCCATCCCCCAACCTCAATCCCTACCCTACCTCATTTCAAAACCATAATAATCTTGTTAATATTACTTGCACTCCCTCATCTCCTTCTTTCAACTGTGCCCTCTGGAATCCAAGGTCTGCATGCAATAAACTATCTTTCCTGCACAACTACTTTCTGAACAACTCTCTTCATCTGTTGGCCCTCACTGAAACCTGGATTCAGGATTCTGACACGGTCTCCCCTGCTGCCATTTCCTATGGTGGCTTACAGTTCTCCCATTCCCGAGACCCACAAACAGACATGGTGGTGGAGTTGGCATACTCCTGTCCCCACAATGCACTTTCCAGGTCATCCCCCCAATTCCATCACTCTCATTCCCTTCTTTTGAGGTCCACACCATCAGGCTCTTCCATCCCCTCTCCCTCAGAATAGCGGTCATATATCGGCCCCCAGGCTCATCCACCCAGTTCCTTGACCACTTCTCAGCCTGGCTGCCGCACTTCATGTCCTCAGAACTACCAACCCTTATCCTTGGAGACTTCAACATCCCCATTAACAGTCCTACTTCCACATCTGCATCTCAGCTTCTATCACTAACCACTTCTCTAGGCCTCTCACAGCTTTCAACCTCTGAGACACACAAGGATGGCAACACCCTTGACCTGGTCTTTGTCCGCCTCTGTTCAATTTCCCACCTAAATAACTCACCGCTTCCACTCTCTGACCACAACATTCTCTCCTTCACGCTCACAAATCCTCCACCACCCCAGCGAACTCCTACCTACCGCACATTCAGAAATCTGCAAGCCATTAACCCTCAGACACTTTCAGACTCCCTACACTCTTCGCTGTCCCCAATCTCCTCTTTTTCTTGTCCTAATCTGGCTGTTCAGCACTACAATGACACTCTTAGAAGCACCCTTGACCAAGTAGCACCGCTCACCCTCAGAACTTCCAAACACACAGTAAAACAGCCCTGGCTCACATCGCAAACTCACCTTCTCCAGCGATGCTCTAGGAGTGCTGAACGCCTATGGAGAAAAACCCGCACACCAGAAGACTTCATCCACTTTAAATTCATGTTAAGAACTTATAATGCTGCCCTTCACCTCGCCAAACAGACCTACTTCACCACACTGATCTCCTCACTAGCCAACAACCCCAAGAAACTTTTTGACACTTTTCACTCCCTCCTCAGGCCAAAAGCACAAGCCCCTATCACAGACATTTGTGCTGATGACCTGGCCTCCCACTTTATAGAAAAAATAGATACTATCCGTCAGGAAATCTGCTCTCAACCACCAAGTGCTGTGACTCCCATCCCACCCTGCATTTCCCCTGGCTCAATTTCCACATTTGATCCCATCACAGAAGAAGAAGTCTCCAGACTCCTCTCTTCCTCTCGTCCGACTACATGCACTACCGACCCCATCCCCTCACATCTCCTCCAGTCTCTTTCTCCTGTTGTCACAACTCACCTAACTACAATCTTCAATCTCTCACTCTCCTCTGGCATTTTCCCATCCTCCTTCAAACACTCCATCATTACTCCACTACTAAAGAAACCCGCTCTTGACCCTTCCTGCACAAACAACTACAGACCGGTCTCCAATCTCCCCTTCATCTCCAAACTTTTGGAGCGCCTAGTCTACTCCCGCCTCACCCGTTACCTCTCCACTCACTCCCTCCTAGACCCTTCACAGTCCGGCTTCCGACCCCTACATTCGACTGAAACTGCACTCATCAAAGTGACCAATGACCTTCTGACAGCAAAACGTAACGGCGACCACTCTCTGCTCATTCTACTCGACCTTTCTGCAGCTTTCGACACGGTTGACCACCGTCTCCTACTGTCCAGGCTCCACTCTCTAGGTATTAAGGACACTGTTCTCTCCTGGTTCTCCTCCTATCTTTCTGACCGCTCCTTCAGTGTTTCGTTCTCTGGCTCCACTTCATCTCCTCTCCCTCTCACTGTCGGTGTACCCCAGGGCTCAGTCCTTGGCCCCCTTCTCTTCTCTCTCTACACCGCCCCAATTGGACAGACCATCAGCAGATTTGGCTTTCAGTACCATCTTTATGCTGATGACACACAACTATACACGTCATCCCCCGACCTTACCCCCGCTGTACTACAGAACGCCACCGACTGTCTGTCCGCAGTCTCCAACATCATGTCTGCTCTCTATCTGAAACTCAACCTCTCCAAAACTGAACTTCTTCTGCTCCCGCCGTCTACTAACCTCCCTAAATCTGACATTTCCCTCTCAGTGGGCGGCACCATAATAACACCCCGGCAGCAGGCTCGCTGTCTGGGTGTTATGTTTGATACCAATCTCTCCTTCACCTCCCATATACAATCTCTTGCCCGCTCTTGCCGCCTACACCTAAAGAACATCTCTAGAATCCACCCTTTTCTCACCATGGAAACAACAAAAACCCTCACTGTAGCATTGATCCACTCCCGCCTGGACTACTGTAACGCTCTATTACTTGGCCTCCCCATTACTCGACTATCCCCTCTCCAGTCCATCCTTAATGCAGCAGCCAGGGTTATCCATCTGGCTAATCGGTACTCGGACGCGTCCGCTCTTCGCCAGTCCTTACACTGGCTGCCCATTCATTATAGGATCCAATTCAAAGTACTTGTTCTCACCCACAAAGCTCTCCACACTGCAGCACCCCCCTACATCTCCTCCCTCATTTCTATCTATCGGCCTAACCGACTGCTGCGCTCTGCAAACGACTTTCGACTAACCTCTGCACTAATCCGTACCTCCCACTCCCGACTCCAAGACTTCTCCCGCGCTGCGCCAATCCTCTGGAATGCTCTACCCCAAGAAATTAGGACTATCCACAATTTGCATGGTTTCAGGCGCTCCCTCAAAACACATCTGTTCAGAGCGGCCTATCACATTCACTAATCAAAGTCATTCTATGTGTAAGTGTGTGTGTGTGTGTAGCCCATTCACTATCTCCATCCATCCCTCACTCCCTTAAGATGGCTGGACCATCATTGTAAATGCACCATTGTATATACACACCTGTATTTTGTATCTCCCCCACCTCATTGTAGATTGTAAGCTCTCACGAGCAGGCCGTCTTATTTTGCTTTAATTACTGTATTGTTAACGTTGTTACTTATGACTTGTGTTTTGAAACTGTTAAACTGTAAAGCGCTGCGGAATATGATGGCGCTATATAAATAAAGATTATTATTATTATTATTATTAAGTGTTAAACAGCAAACATGTACATGTTGATGTTGCAACAGAATTCCCTGTTAACTGTTACCATTACCTCCACAGTAATCCAGACTGCCCAGGACCTGTCGCTGTCACACCGTCGGCTGATGGCAACCATGCATCAACACGGGGTGATGCTGGAGAGGTTGGTGGCTGCCCTAGAAAGGGGGGGCAGTTGTTAATTTTTTTTTTTTTTTTTTTTATTATTATTTGTATTATTTTATTGTTTTTTTATTTTTATTTTTTTTCTATAAAAAAAATATATATGGCACAATTATATATTATATATTTTAACCCCTTAATGACCGCCGATACGCCTTTTAACGGCGGTCATTAAGGGTACTTAAACCACAGCGCCGTTAATTAACGGCGCTGTGGAAAAAGTGAATAGCGCCCCCCAGAGGCGCATTTTCTCCGGGGTCTCGGCTACCGGGGGTAGCCAAGACCCCAGAGAACATGAATCGGGTCGGTTTTTACCGACACCGATGTTGCGATCGCCGTTATTAACCCTATAACGGCGACCGCAACAAAAAAAAAAAAAAGTTGTGTCATTTAATTTCTTTGTCCCCTGATGTCATCGGACATCAGAGGACAGAGAAAAAGGGTCCCCCATGTGGCCCCCGATGTCCTGTATGTGGCCCCAGGGCCCTCCGGTGTCCCCCGGGGCCGGCGCGATGAAGAAAATGGCGGGCGCATGCTCAGTGCGCCCGCCGCTATGTGCCGCTGTGTCCTGGGGGGGATGGGCAAATATTCTCTGGGGTATCGGCTACGGGTAGCGAGACCCCAGAGAACATGATCCGGGTCGGTATTCACCGATCCCGGTGTTGCGATCGCATCTATGCAAGCATAGATGCGATCGCAAAAAAAAAAAAAAAAAATGATTTCTCTCCCCTCTGATGTGATCGCACATCAGAGGGGAGAAAATGAGGGTCCCCCGATCGCCCCCCCGTATACTTACCGGTGTCCTCCGTCCTCCCGCAGGCCCCAGGATCCCGGCGTCTTCTTCCTGCAAAAAAAAAATGGCGGGCGCATGCGCAGTGCGCCCGCCGATCTGCTTGGCGGCAGATTCAAAAATGATTTCATTCATTCTCATAAAAGTGCATTTTGATCACTGTGATAAACTATCACAGTGATCAAAATAAAAAAACAGTACATAACCCCCCCATTTATCACCCCCTTAGTTAGGGACATATAATAAAAAATAGAAATTATATTTATTTTCATTTTTCTGTTAGGGTTATAATTAGGGTTAGGGTTATAATTAGGGTTAGAGTTAGCATTAGGGTTAGGGTTATAATTAGCGTTAGGGTTAAGCTGGGTTCATACTGCGCTATGGCAGTCCGTTAGACGGACTGCGTTACACACCGCGGTATAACGCGGTGTAACGCAGTCCGTTAACGCTGCCATTCACCCCCATTTGAGGGCGCATCGCGACGCATGCCGTAAAGTGGGATGCGTTTGCGACGTGCCATCATTCAGTGACGGAGCCTCGGACGCGGGCTGCAGCGTCTGGGCTCCGTCACCGCTAGCGCAGATGAATCATCTGCTGATTCCTCTGCGCTAGCGGGTATAGCATAACGCGATCTGTTATGTTTCGGTAGCTGAGGAGTGCAGGTAAAAAAAAAGGCAATACACCAGAGCAGTTGGAATCTATGGGATTGCAGTACCCTGACTAACCACCACAACTAGAGGCAGCCGTGGAGCGTTCCTACGTTGGTCCTAGACGCCTCGTCACAGCCTGAGAAACTAACTACACCTAAAGATAGAAATAGGAAAGCTATCTGCCCCGGAGCAGAACCCCAAAGATAATAGAAAGCCCCCAAACATGTAATGGCGGTTAGACAAGAGGAAATACTGACACAGAAAGAAAATAGAATGAGCAAACGCTGGGGCCCAAACTATCTAAAAAGACAAGGACAGGAAGGGTACTTACTGCAATCCCAGAAAACCCTGAAAAACACCAACTCTACTAATTTCAAAATCACCTGAGATCACACGACCTCTACCACCTAAATTAGCTCTCTGGTGTAACAAAATCAAAACAGCAGCCACTGAAAAAACTGGAAAAAGCAAAAGAACAAAACTCAGTGGCTGAACTAAACTGAGAAGGCAGAAGCCCCCGGAGGGGACCCAGAAGGCCCCCAAAGAAGTGCAAGACAAAATGCAAAAATATAGCAATAACACAAAAGAAGAAAAAATCTTATCTGGTAGCAGGAGATACAGACACGACACAGCAGGCTACAAGGGAAACTGGAATGAAGGATTCAGACCAGAACAATTGATCACCGGCAACCCTGATGGGAAAATGACTCCCTTATACAAGACCAGTCAGCAACACCTGATTCCCAGTCCTCACAATCCTCACCAGTACCGCCTGTAACCACCAGAGGGAGCCTCCGCTCAGAACTCATCCCAAACCCATTCACAACAGTACCCCCCCCTTGAGGAGGGGTCACCGAACCCTCATTTGAGCAACCAGGTCGGTCAGGATGAGTTCTATGATAAGCACGGATAAGTCTCCTAGCATGGATGTCCGAAGCAAACACCCAAGAATTGTCTTCCTGACCATAACCTCTCCATTTAACCAAATACTGGAGTTTCCGTCTAGAAAAAAGAGAATCCAATATTTTCTCAACCACATACTCCAGATTGCCCTCAACCAAAACAGGGTCAGGAGGCACAGCAGCAGGAACCACTGGCTCAACAAACCTCTTCAACAAGGACTTGTGAAACACGTTATGGATCTTAAATGTCCCTGGAAGAAGCAAACGAAAAGAAACAGGATTAATAATCTCCATGATCTTATAAGGTCCAATGAACCTAGGCTTAAATTTAGGAGATGCTACTCTCATAGGAATATTCTTTGAGGACAACCAGACCAAGTCCCCCACTTTAAACCGAGGACCATCAGTCCTATGCCGGTTAGTAAACCGCTGGGCCTTCTCCTGAGAGAGGGACAACCTCTCCACTACCTGGTCCCAAATCTGTTGCATACGCTCCACAACAGAGTCAACACCTGGACAGACAGAAGCCTCCGTCTGTCCTGAAGAAAATCGAGGGTGAAACCCAGAATTACAGAAAAACGGAGACATCAAAGTGGCAGAGCTAGCCCTATTATTAAGAGCAAACTCAGCCAAAGGCAAAAAAGAGACCCAGTCATCCTGATCAGCAGACACAAAGCATCTTAGATAAGTCTCCAATGTCTGGTTTGTTCTCTCAGTTTGATCATTGGTCTGAGGATGAAATGCCGAGGAGAAAGACAATTGAACACCCAGTTTAGAACAAAAAGTCCTCCAAAATTTGGAAACAAACTGGACTCCTCTGTCAGACACAATGTTCTCAGGAATGCCGTGTAAACGAACCACGTGCTGAAGGAACAACGGCACCAATTCAGAGGAGGAAGGCAACTTAGGTAATGGCACAAGATGTATCATTTTGGAAAACCTATCACAAATTACCCAGATGGTGGTCATTCTCTGAGAAACAGGAAGATCGGAAATGAAATCCATAGAGATATGGGTCCATGGTCTCTTGGGCACAGGCAATGGCATCAACAAACCACTAGAGCGAGAGCAAGGCTTGGAGCGAGAGCAAGTCCCGCAGGACTGCACAAATTCCCTGACATCACGAGACAAGGTAGGCCACCAAAAGGACCGACTAACCAAGTCTCTGGTACCAAAAATTCCGGGATGCCCAGCCAATGCGGAACAATGAATCTCAGACATCACACTCTTTTTCCATTGGTCCGGGACAAACAATTTTCCAACAGGGCAGCGCTCGGGCCTATCCTCCTGACACCCCTCCAGAGCAAGTCTCAAATTGGGCGAGATGGCGGAAAGAACTACACCCTCTTTCAAAATAACAGAAGGATCAGATAACTCAGGAGAGTCCGCAAGGAAACTCCTCGAGAGGGCATCCGCCTTAACATTCTTAGTGCCAGGAAGAAAGGAAACCACAAAATTAAAACGTGTGAAAAACAAGGCCCACCTGGCCTGTCTAGGATTGAGTCGCTTGGCAGATTCCAGATAGACCAGATTCTTATGGTCCGTAAGGACCACCACCTGATGTTTGGCTCCCTCCAGCCAATGTCTCCACTCTTCAAAAGCCCACTTCATGGCCAATAACTCCCGATTACCCACGTCATAATTACGTTCAGTAGGAGAAAATTTTCGAGAGAAAAAGGCACAAGGGTTACTTTTAGAGGTCTCTGGATCTTTTTGGGACAAAACGGCACCTGCCCCAATTTCAGAGGCATCAACCTCCACCTGAAATGGCAGAGAAACATCAGGCTGCCGTAGAACAGGAGCAGAAGTGAATCTCTGCTTAAGTTCCTGAAATGCAGAGACTGCCTCAGGAGGCCAATTCACCACATCAGAACCCTTTCTGGTCAAATCAGTTAATGGTTTAACAATAACCGAGAAATTACCAATAAATTTACGATAGAAATTGGCAAAACCCAAAAATCTCTGAAGAGCCTTTAATGAAGTAGGTTGGACCCAATCACAGATTGCTTGAACCTTGACCGGGTCCATTTCAATAACAGATGGGGACAAAATGAATCCCAGAAATGAGATCCTCTGTACGCCAAAAAGACACTTTGATCCCTTCACATACAGAGCATTCTCTCTCAAAATCTGGAACACAGTTCGAACATGTTTCACATGAGAGTCCCAGTCATTAGAAAAAATCAAGATATCATCCAAATAAACAATCAGAAATTTGTCCACAAAATCCCTGAAAATGTCATTCATGAAGGACTGGAAGACGGAAGGAGCATTAGTGAGCCCAAAGGGCATCACTAGGTACTCAAAATGCCCTTCAGGGGTATTGAATGCCGTCTTCCATTCATCCCCGTGCTTAATGCGAATAAGGTTATACGCCCCCTGAGGTCAAGCTTGGTAAACCAAGTAGCGTTTTTCACCCTGGAAAACAGGTCAGAAATCAAGGGTAACGGGTATTGATATTTCACAGTAATATTGTTCAAGAGACGATAATCAATACACGGCCTTAATGAACCATCTTTTTTGGCCACAAAGAAAAAACCGGCACCTAAGGGTGAAGAGGATGGTCTGATATGACCCTTCTCCAAAGATTCCTTGATATAATACCGCATAGCGTCATGTTCAGGTACAGACAAGTTAAAAAGGCGACCTTTAGGGAATTTACTACCCGGCACTAATTCAATAGCGCAGTCATAGCTCCTATGGGGAGGCAAGGATGCAGATTTACTTTCGCTAAACACATCAGAAAAATCAAACAAAAAGTCAGGAACATCCTGAGCCTGGGGGGAGGCAGAAAAAACAGGAGTGTTGGTATTAACACATTGGCAGCCCCAACTGGCCACAGACACAGACTTCCAATCCAAAACAGGATTATGAGACTGCAACCAAGGGAAACCCAGCACGATAATGTCATGCAGATTATATAGAACCAAAAATTTGCAGCACTCCTGGTGATCAGGTTCAACCCTCATTATCACCTGAGTAGAAAACTGGGGTTTATTCTCAGCCAAAGGTGTTGTGAATGGGTTTGAGATGAGTTCTGAGCAGAGCCTCCCTCTGGTGGTTACAAGCGGTACTAGTGAGGATTGTGAAGACTGGGAATCAGGTGTTACTGATTGGTCTTATTTAAGGGAATCATTTTCCCATCAGGGTTGCCGGTGATCAATTGTTCTGGTCTGAATCCTTCTTTCCAGTTTCCCTTGTAGCCTGCTGTGTCGTGTCTGCATCTCCTGCTACCAGATAAGACAATTTCTTATTTTGTGTTTGTGCTATATTTTTGCATTTTTTCCTGCACTTCTGTGGGGGCCTTCAGGGTCCCCTCCGGGGGCTTTTGCCCTCTCAGTTTAGTCCAGCCACTGTGTTTTGTACTTTTGCTTTTTCCAGTTTTTTCAGTGGCTGCTGTTTTTGTTACACCAGAGAACTAATTTAGGTGGAAGAGGTCGTGTGATCTCAGGTGATTTTGAAATTAGTAGAGTTGGTGTTTTTCAGGGTTTTCTGGGATTGCAGTAAGTACCCTTCCTATCCTTTTCTATTTAGATAGTTTGGGCCCCAGCGTTTGCTCATACTATTTTCTTTCTGTGTCAGTATTTCCTCTTGTCTAACCGTCATTACATGTTTGGGGGCTTTCTATTATCTTTGGGGTTCTGCTCCGGGGCAGATAGCTTTCCTATTTCTATCTTTAGGTGTAGTTAGTTTCTCAGGCTGTGACGAGGCTCTAGGACCAACGTAGGAACGCTCCACGGCTGCCTCTAGTTGCGGTGGTTAGTCAGGGTACTGCAATCTCATAGATTCCAACTGCTCTGGTGTATTTCCTTTTTTGCCTGCACTCCTCAGCTACCGTAACATAACACAAAGGGGTAGAATCGATCCCCAGTAGGGGAATAGACTTCTGTAGGGGTATCAAGGGGAACCCACAACGTTTAGCAAAATCATAATCCATCAGGTTAATAGCTGCTCCAGAATCAACGAAAGCCTGAGCAGAAAATGAGGACAGAGAGCATATCAGAGTGACAGTTAATAAAAACTTAGTCTGAACACTACCCAAGACAACTGAGCGTGCAAAACGTCTTCCCCGCTTAGGGCAGACTGAAATAGCATGAGAGGCATCACCACAGTAGAAACATAACCCATTGCGCTTTCGAAACTCATGACGCTGTGCCCCAGACACCACTCTATCACACTGCATGGGTTCAGAAGCTGGTTCACAAGGCAACACCATTCCACGCATACTTCTCCGCTCACGCAAACGTCTGTCAATTTGAATCGCTAATGACATAGAATCATTGAGACCAGAGGGGACAGGGAATCCCACCATAACATCCTTTACATTATCTGACAGACCCTTCCGGAAAAGGGCTGCCAAAGCATCGTCATTCCATTTGGTCAGGACTGCCCACCTACGGAATCTCTGACAGTATAACTCAGCGTCATCAAGCCCCTGATTTAATGCCAACAAGGCTTTTTCAGCTTGATCAGTGACATTAGGCTCATCGTACAATAACCCCAAAGCCTGAAAAAACGCATCAACATCACTCAAAACAGGATCCCCAGGTATCAGGGAAAAAGCCCAATCCTGAGGATCGCCGCGCAGGAGAGAGATGATAATTTGAACCTGCTGCGCTGCGTTTCCTGAGGACTTAGATCTCAAGTCAAAAAACAATTTACAATTATTTTTGAAATTCTGAAACTTAGCTCGATCCCCTAAAAACAAATCTGGCATGGGGATCCTAGGTTCCACAACAGGCAACCCAGCAAGATAGATAGCAATACTCCGAACCTCAGTGGCAAGCTGATCCACACGGCCAGACAACTGTGCAAACTCCATTGGGAGAAAAGATCCTCCCCAGCACCCAGAGATACAGAGGGAAAAAAAAAAATGCAACAAACAGAAAAATATCTCTGACAACTCTGACAACCTTTTTTTCTATCACAATATTTTTTCCCTTCTGTGAGTATCATACAATTTTCTATTGGCCGGTGATACTGTTATGTTTCGGTAGCTGAGGAGTGCAGGTAAAAAAAAAGGCAATACACCAGAGCAGTTGGAATCTATGGGATTGCAGTACCCTGACTAACCACCACAACTAGAGGCAGCAGTGGAGCGTTCCTACGTTGGTCCTAGACGCCTCGTCACAGCCTGAGAAACTAACTACACCTAAAGATAGAAATAGGAAAGCTATCTGCCCCGGAGCAGAACCCCAAAGATAATAGAAAGCCCCCAAACATGTAATGGCGGTTAGACAAGAGGAAATACTGACACAGAAAGAAAATAGAATGAGCAAACGCTGGGGCCCAAACTATCTAAAAAGAAAAGGACAGGAAGGGTAGTTACTGCAATCCCAGAAAACCCTGAAAAACACCAACTCTACTAATTTCAAAATCACCTGAGATCACACGACCTCTACCACCTAAATTAGCTCTCTGGTGTAACAAAATCAAAACAGCAGCCACTGAAAAAACTGGAAAAAGCAAAAGAACAAAACTCAGTGGCTGAACTAAACTGAGAAGGCAGAAGCCCCCGGAGGGGACCCAGAAGGCCCCCAAAGAAGTGCAAGACAAAATGCAAAAATATAGCAATAACACAAAAGAAGAAAAAATCTTATCTGGTAGCAGGAGATGCAGACACGACACAGCAGGCTACAAGGGAAACTGGAATGAAGGATTCAGACCAGAACAATTGATCACCGGCAACCCTGATGGGAAAATGACTCCCTTATACAAGACCAGTCAGCAACACCTGATTCCCAGTCCTCACAATCCTCACCAGTACCGCCTGTAACCACCAGAGGGAGCCTCCGCTCAGAACTCATCCCAAACCCATTCACAACAGCGATCGTGTTATGCTATACCGTTACCAGCCCGTCAACGCTATGTGTTGAACGGGCTGGTAAAACGCAAAATGAACCTAGCCTTAGGGTTAGGGTTATAATTAGGGTTATAATTAGGGTTAAGGTTACAATTAGGGTTAGGGTTAAAATTAGGGTTAGGGTTACAATTAAGGTTAGGGTTGGAATTAGGGTTGGGATTTAGGTTAGGATTAGGGTTGGGATTAGGGTTAGGGGTGTGTTGGGGTTAGGGTTGGAGCTAGAATTGAGGGATTTCCACTATTTAGGCACATCAGGGGTCTCCAAACACGACGTGGCATTCAAAAAGTCAAATGGCGCTCCCTCCCTTCCAAGCCCTGCCGTGCGCCCAAACAGTGGTTTACCCCAACATATGGGGTATCAGCGTACTCAGGACAAATTGCACACCAATTTTGGGGTTCTAATTTATCCTGTTACCCTTGGGAAAATAAAAAATAGCTGGCTAAAAAAATCATTTTTGAGAAAAAAAATGATTTTTTATTTTCACAGCTCCGCGTTTATAAATTTCTGTGAAACACTTGGGGGTTCAAAGTGCTCACCACACATCTAGATAAGTTCCTTAAGGGGTCTAGTTTCCAAAATGGGGTCACTTGTGGGGGGTTTCCACTGTTTAGACACATCAGGGGGTCTCCAAACACGACGTGGCTTTCAAAAAGTCAAATGTCGCTCCCTCCCTTCCGAGCCCTGCCGTGCGCCCAAACAGTGGTTTACCCCAACATATGGGGTATCAGCGTACTCAGGACAAATTGCACACCAATTTTGGGATTCTAATTTCTCCTGTTACCCTTGGGAAAATAAAAAATAGCTGGCTAAAAAAACATTTTTGAGAAAAAAAATGATTTTTCATTTTCACGGCTCTGCGTTTATAAATTTCTGTGAAGCACTTGGGGGTTCAAAGTGCTCACCACACATCTAGATAAGCTCCTTGGGGGTCTAGTTTCCAAAATGGTGTCACTTGCAGGGGGTTTCTACTGTTTAGGTACATCAAGGGCTCTGCAAACACAACATGACGCCCGCAGAACATTCCATCAAAGTCTGCATTACAAAATGGCGCTCCTTCCCTTCCAAGCACTCCCATGCGCCCAAACAGTGGTTTCACCCCACATATGGGGTATCAGCGTACTCAGGAAAAATTGCACAACAACTTTTTGGGTCCAATTTCTCCTGTTACCCTTGGGAAAATAAAAAAAATAGCGGGCTAAAGAATCATTTTTGAGGAAAAAAATGATTTTTTATTTTCACGGCTCTACGTTTATTAATTTCTGTGAAGCACTTGGGGGTTCAAAGTGCTCACCACACATCTAGATAAGTTCCTTAAGGGGTCTAGTTTCCAAAATGGTGTGATTTGTGGGGGGTTTCGACTGTTTAGGCGTATCGGGGCTCTCCAAACGCGACATGGCGTCCAATTTCAATTCCAGCCAATTTGGTTTGAAACAGTCAAACGGCGCTCCTTCACTTCCAAGCCCTGCCGTGCGCCCAAACAGTGGTTTACCCCCACATATGGGGTATCGGCATGCTCAGGACAAATTGCACAAAAACTTTTGGGGTCTTGTTACCCTTGGGAAAATAAAAATTGGGGTAAACAGATCGTTTTTGTGGAAAAAATATGATTTTTTATTTTCACGGTTCTATGTTATAAACTTCTGTGAAGCACTTGGAGGTTCAAAGTGCTCACCACACATCTAGATAAGTTCCTTAGGGGGTCTAATTTCCAAAATGGGGTCACTTGTGGGGGGTTTCCACTGTTTAGACACATCAGGACCTCTACAAACACGACATGACGTCCAGACAATTCTGCGCTGAAAAAGTCAAACGGCGCTCCTTCCCTTCCAAGCTCTGCCTTGCACCCAAACAGTGGTTTACCCCACATATGGGGTATCAGAATGCTCAGGACAAATTGCACAAAAACTTTTGGGGTCTTGTTATCCTTGGGAAAATAAAAATTGGGGTGAAAAGATTGTTTTTGTGGAAAAAATATGATTTTTTATTTTCACTGTTCTATGTTATAAACTTCTGTGAAGCA
The DNA here is from genome assembly GCA_033576555.1 of Oophaga sylvatica. Lineage (NCBI taxonomy): Eukaryota > Metazoa > Chordata > Amphibia > Anura > Dendrobatidae > Oophaga > Oophaga sylvatica. Next base: position 11,433 of record JARQOD010003386.1, on the reverse strand, counting down.
CTTGGAGGTTCAAAGTGCTCACCACACATCTAGATAAGTTCCTTAGGGGGTCTAGATTCCAAAATGGGGTCACTTGTGATGGGTTTCCACTGTTTAGACACATCAGGGCTCTACAAACGCGACATGGCGTCCAGCCAATTCTGCGTTGAAAAAGTCAAATGTCGCTCCTTCCCTTGCAACCTCTGCCGTGCGCCCAAAAAGTGGTTTACCCCCACATATGGGGTATCGGCTTAATCAGGAGAAATTGCACAACAAATTTTGTGGTTAATTTTTTCTTTTAACAGTTGTGAAAATAAAAAAAAATAGGTTCCGAATTAAAGTTTTTGCAAAAAAAGTTAAATGTTAATTTTTTCCTTCCACATTGCTTCAGTTCCTGTGAAGCACGTAAAGGGTTAATAAACTTCTTGAATGTGGTTTTGAGCACCTTGAGGGGTGCAGTTTTTAGAATGGTGTCACTTTTGGCTATTTTATATCATATAGACCCCTCAAAGTGACTTCAAATGTGAGGTGGTCCCTAAAATAAAAATGGTGTTGTAAAAATGAGAAATCGCTGGTCAACTTTTAACCCTTATAACTTCGTAACAAAAAAAAATTTTGGTCCCAAAATTGTGCTGATGTAAAGTAGACATGTGGGAAATGTTATTTATTAAGAAATTTGTGTGACATATCTCTCTTATTTAAGGGCATAAAAATTAAAGTTTGAAAATGTTAAATTTTCAAAATTTTCGCCATATTTCCGTTTTTTTCATAAATAAACACAAGTCATATCAAAGAAATTTTACCACTAACGTGAAGTACAATATTTCACGAAAAAACAGTCTCAGAATCAGCGGGATTCGTTAAAGCGTTCCAGAGTTATAACCTCATAAAGTGACAGTGGTCAGAATTGTAAAAATTGGCCCGGTCATTAAGCTGCAAAATGGCTCTGTCACTAAGGGGTTAAGTTTATATACGCTGCTGTGGTGTATTTTTTTTTATTATAAGGTTTTAGCGCTAGTGTGACCAGGGCCTTTAAAAGAAATGTTAATTTCTGAAATTTTTTTCATTTTATTTTTTTACCAATGCTGGAAATCCTATGACTGCTGGAACTCCCATGACCCTGTGTGTGACAATTAGAAACAAGTAGATGGAATAAAAATACAACATTTTAATAGTTGTCAACAATATTGTTGACATCAATAACAAACATAAGAATAAAAGACCCCAATTCACTAGATAAATAAGATTTTTATTAAAAAAATTTAACAATGTAAAAAAATTATAGACAACAAAAAACTTTTGAAAATATTTTAAAAACTACAGCTACTGGTAACATGGATCGTTGCCATTACCACGTTGCCTCAGCGGTGTATAAAAATAAGGTGGAGCAACAACGTTTGGGTTTGGTGGATTGATCCCAGTTGGGTTCGGCACAGGATTGTGCGGCCATGAGTACTCCGGGTACTGCGGTCTGGCCGTGACAACATAACTGTTATAAAGGTTTCCTAATGATGCTTGAGTCAGGACCTCAAACATGAGTCTCTCTGCATGAACCCGCTGTATAGGATCCAGTGTTGGGAGCTTCTCATTTGCGTAGTATGCAAACCCTGTGATTTTTGGTTGGTCGTTTTCCGCCGTAAGGACTTTTTTGGCTATTTCTATCAATTCTGGAGTAGCCGAGGTGGGAGTCTTCCTTTTTCTGCCAGAAAATGTAAGTTGGCTCCGCACAGATGAGGATGGTGGCTCAACTACTTCGTCCTCTTGGACCAATGCCATGCTGTCTTCTTCAGTCGGAGGTGTGGAGACAGCCTCTTCTGTGTCCTGCATGAACAAAAAACGAATGTTAAATCACTAAGAAAAAGAAATTTATCTTCACACTATAACACCCAAATACAAAATTGTGAAAACGACACTTGTAAATGGATAGGCCTCAAACGTTGACCTAGAGAAATTATCAGTACATGAAGGGATAAATTCAGCCATTTTATCTACATTTCACAATTATATTTTTAATTTCAAGTGCACTTTGGCATGTACATTAAAATGTGTTTTAATACAAAGGTACTTACATGTACGACAGAGGAGTCCGGCTGGATCACTGGGTCTGGTTCCAACATGGAAGTCGCTTGTCTAGGTACTTCTTGATCCCTTGTGAAAGAAAACAGCTCAAAGTACCACAATTTGGGGACATAAACATCTTCGGCCCCGGCTCCAGACTTGGTAGAATTTTGTACTTTGTTTAATTCTTTCTTGTAAACAGTGCGGAGGGCCTGAATACGATTTTTGACCGATGACTCATCCGCTGGTTCATCGGGATAACGGTTTTTGCACAGCTCAACCAGTTTTTGGTACGCCTCCTTCTTTTTTAGCCTGTTGCAGTAATCAGCCGAGTTTATTTTCCACAGGCAAGGCATCGAGCGGTACATCTCGATGAATTCCCGCAGAAATTCATGCTTATCGGCCATCTGTAATAAAAAAAAGGATTATGTGAGAACGGCAGAATGGTTAAATAAAATGCTTACATGGCCTACAACATAGAACACAGCAGGGATCATAAAATGGTAGTAGTGTGTGCAGCAGGAGAAAACAATGGCAGACCAAAATAAAAATCATAGATGGACAACTATGGTAAAACCAGCAGGGATCATAAAATGGTAGTAGTGTGTGCAGCAGGAGAAAACAATGGCAGACCAAAATAAAAATCATAGATGGACAACTATGGTAAAACCAGCAGGGATCATAAAATGGTGGTGGTGGGCGCGGCAGGAGAAAACAATGGCAGACCTAATAAAAGTCATAGATGGACAACTACGGTAAAACCAGCAGGGATCATAAAATGGTGGTGGTGGGCGCGGCAGGAGAAAACAATGGCAAACAAAAAAAAAGCAATTGATGGATGACAATGGTTAACAACAGCTGGGATCATAAAATGGATCTGTAAAATTAATGTAAAAAAAATTAAAAATTAAATGTGACAAAAAAAAAATACCTACCTTACAATACTTGTTTGTGATCCTGGAAAAAAAAAACGCGGGAAACGCAATAGCGCCACAAACTGGATCGCAGAAAAAATAACGGCACAGACTGGATCGCAGCAAATGCAATAAAGGCACAGACTGGATCGCAGAAAAATAAGATCAATAACGGTACAGACTGGATCGCAGCAAACGCAATAGTGGCACAGACTGGATCGCAGTAGCTGCAAAGAAGGCTAGCAGGATGCACTGGAACGATGCTGGAGATTTGAATGAACTGCTTCCGCTCAAGAGATATGGAAAGGTGCGCTAATACATCGTCTTTTATGACGCGGTCATCCAATCACAAAAAGCGAGAGAGCTGTGACATAAACAGTCATGACATATAGTGACCACCAATCTGTGTTGAGGGGCGTGGAAAAGGTTGCGCTCAATCACGCCTATCGAGGTCGTGATCTTTGACAATACATGCTGTGTGGCACGTCCTAACAACTGCCGAAGTCGTTTACAGATCGCTGATCGCTGATTCGTCGTTGATGAGATCTTCCTGTTTGGAAGCTACTAGCGACCTTAAAGCGATCACACCAATGATCTCGCTAGCTTGCGTCGTTGTCGTGATCGCTAGTGTGATCGCTTTAGTGTGGCAGTACCTTAACTCCAACCCTAACCTCAACACACCCCTAACCCCAACCCTAACCCCACACACACCCTAACCCTAATCCAAACCCTAACCATAACCCTAACCCCAACACACCCCTAACCCTAATCCCAACTCTAACCATAACCCTAACCACAAGCCTAACCCTAATCCCAACCCTAACCCCAAAACACCCCTAACACTTATCCTAACTCTAACCCTAACCACAAACCTAACCTTAATTCCAACCCTAATTCCAACCCTAACCCTAATTCCAACCCTAACCCTAATTTTAACCCTAACCCAAATTCTTACCGTAACCCTAATTCTAACCCTAATGCTAACCCTAACCTTAGTTCTAACTCTACCCCTAAGGCTAGGGTCATATTGCGTTTTACCAGCCCGTTCAATACATAGCGTTGACGGGCTGGTAAAGGTATAGCAGTAGATGATTCATCTGTGCTAGCGGTGACGGAGCCCAGATGCTGCAGCCCGCGTCCGAGGCTCTATCACTGAATGACGGCACTTCGCGAACGCATGCCGCTTTATGGCATGCGTCGCGATGGGCCCGACAATGGGGGTGAAGGGCAGCATTAACGGACTACGTTACACCGCGGTGTAACGCAATCCATCTAACGGACTGCCATAACGCAATATGAACCCACCCTAACCCTAAGGCCCCGTGCACACATTGCGGATTCACTTGCCGATTTTTCCATGCGGATTTTCCTAAATCCGCAGGTAAAATTACCTGCATTTTACCTGCGGATTTAGCGCGGATTAAGTGCCTGTGCACACGTTGCGGATTTACTTCGGTTTTGCTGCGGTTTTTGTGAGGATTTGCCTTGTGGTTTTACACCTATAATGGAATAGGTGTAAAAACGCTGCGGAATCTGCACAAAGAATTGACATGCTGCGGATTTAAAACCGCACCAAATCTGCGTGGAAAAATCCGCAGCATGTGCACAGCGTTTTTTTTTACCATTTATTTACATTGTACTGTACATGGTTTCCGGATCTGCTGCAGATCGCAGCACCAAATCCGCTGCGGATCCGCAGCAAAATCCGCAACGTGTGCACAGGAAAAAAAAAATTTCTTTATTTTATTATTTGTCCCTACCTAAGGGGATGATAAATGGGGCGTTTATTTACTGTTTTTTTATTTTGATCACTGTGAGAGAGTAACACAGTGATCAAAATAAATTCTTTGATACTGGAGGGCGCACTGCGCATGCGCCGGCCGGCGGGCCCACTGCGCATGCGCCCGCCATTTTCCAAGATGGCGGCGTCCATGAAGAATCCCGGACCGACGCTGGGACGGTCCCAGGGACATCGGAGGACAGGGAGAGGTGAGTGGGGGAGTCGGAAGGTAAGGGGGGATCAGAAGGTGAGGGGAGCGGAGGCTAGGAGGAGGGGAGCAGATAGTGAAGGCGGCGACCGATCGCCGCCATTTATCGGTGGCGGCGGCCGATCGCCCCCGTCACTCGTGTGTGGGGGAGTCAGATCTCGGTGTTATTGCAGCATTGGCCGTGGCTGGATTGTAGTATTTCACCAAATTTCATTGGTGAAATACTACAAATCGGTCTGATTGGCTGTTTCACTTTTAACAGCCAATCAGAGCGATCGTAGCCATGTGGGGGTTAAGCCACCCCCACTGTGGTGATGCACAAAGGGTCTTGTGCCTGTGGGTGACCTTTCAGTGACCCCTGTCACCCGGACCCACAGGAACATGATTTATAGCATGACGCCTATGCAGGCGTCATGGGTCGGGATGCCACTGGTTTTCATGATGCCAACGTAGGCATCATGGGTCGGGAAGGGGTTTATTGTTAAAAAAAGGCGCTGTGACGAATATTGTTAAGAAAGTTGTAAAATTGTCACCGTTATTAGAATACCGCATAACTCAGCAACATCAATTGAATACTAACAAGTATTCTTGTTCTTCTCAATTTAAAATGTGATGTGGTACTAGACAGTAATAAACTGTTTTTTTTTCTTGTAATACTTCACAACATTTTAAAGTTTATGTTACTTTTAATGTAAAAATGTTTTGGTTTAAACAAAGTCCAATTTTTTTTAAAAATGTGTAGAAGTGCATGTTTTTTTACACGTTACCCCTTAAAAAAAGAAATATACACACTTCATTTTAGTTTCACTTTCACTTTCATTATACCACATTACAATGCCCCAGCATTTTTGCTAAAAGCTAATGTCAATCATGGTGTGTGTTTAGAAGCTGACACTTTTCAAAAGCAGAACGTGCTACGTCTGATGTTAAGCGGTAAAGTACACGTCCATAGACATCTCCCCATACCAAACAAAAAAATCCTGTCAAAAACACTCACCAGTCAGTCATAGTCCCGTGCATCAAGCTGTTGGATCAGAAATCTGACCTCTGGCTCCCCCCAAGGAACAGAACGCTGGGACGCCATGTTTTTTTAGAGATGTGTTCTCTAGGCCGCATTAACGCTGCCGTCCACCTGAGCGTCATGACGTAACGGCGCACGGGGACGCAGATGTGTCATAGTTATCCCGCGTCCTCTTTGGGGACGCAACAAACTTGCATATGTCTAGGCATTACATGTTTTCTATTGCTACACGTTCTCTTTATAAATTGGATTTATATACTCTTTGACCATCATTAATATTAATAACAATTAATAATTGAAATAACACAAAGGCATTTTTAAATGAAAATTTTTTTATTAGCAGAAAGTATAAAAAAGGATAAACTAATTTTTTTTAAAATGCAAACTATATCTGCTGCTGCTAACTCACTGCACCAGGCCCATTAAAGTATTGGCAGTACTTGTCTCAGCGGGCCTTCGCAACGTCCTTGCTCCTGCCTTGATTGACAGGTTGAAGGCCTGCAATAGCTGGATCATTCTCACGTCATTCTCCGAGCACCACGTCACCATTGCTGTCTGAGTCCATGAAGCCTGGCGGACTGTAAGTAACAGCATCGCGTTTTCGTAGAAAATTGTGCAGCACGCAACAGGCCAACACCACAGAGTCTATAGATTCCAGCTTCATGTTGATTGGAGTGTGGAAAACCCTGAAGCGGTTGGCCATTATGCCGAAGGCATTCTCGACAACGCGCCGCGCCCTTGACAGTCTGTAATTAAAAATACGCCTTTCCTCTGTCAAAGACTTTTGTGGGTACGGTTTCACAAGATGCGCATGAAGGGGGAAGGCTTCATCGCCCACAAAAACAAAGTTAAGGTTGGCGGTGGTGTCCATGTTGGTTGGCAAGTGCAGTTCATTGTTATTCAAGCGTTCACCAAAAATAGTGTGCTCCAAAACGCCACCGTAAGAAACCCTTCCATTCATGCCAACATCAATGTTTATAAATTCATAATTGGCATTAACAAGGGCCATGAGGATCACGCTGAAGTAGCCCTTGTAGTTATAGTAATAGGATCCGCTGTTGGCTGGTTGCTTGATCCGCACATGTTTGCCATCCAAGGCACCACCACAGTTTGGGAACTGCCAAATACGCTCAAAATCAGAGGCAATATTTTGCCATTCCGCCACTGATTTGGGAAAAGGCATGTAGCTCCGTAAACTGCGGACGATGGCGTTGCATGTCTCTGGAATTAATACGCTAAGGAGCGATCGAGAAACAGCAGCAGAAAATTGCAAGTCTTTCATTGAACGTCCGGTTGCCAGAAATCGCAGAGTTACTGCCAAACGTTCCTCTGCTGAAACAGCTGCACGCATCCGTGTATCCTGCCGTTCAATGAGTGGCCTCACACATTCCAGTAGGAGCTTGAATGAATCCTCCGACATCCGTAGATAATTTCGGAAATCCTGCGGATTCTTCTCCTGCAACTCCCTCACTAGATGCATGTGGGTGAATTTGGACCTCTGCTCCAGCCATTCTTTGGTCCACATGCGACGCTTTCGTTTGGAGCGCCTCTCTTCCACCCGCGCCTCTTCTTGTCGATCTGCCTCCATCGCTAATGCAACTGCCACAATCACACGCTCCGCGGTGGTCAGGTTCATTATGTGCAACCTGTACGGTAAAGAAGAGAAAAGTTAATTAATAAAGTTTATAAAAAAATAAAGTAATTGTTTCTTGTTAACATTGCAGTGGTGGGCGCGGCGAAAAAAAAAAATCCCGGCAACACGTCTGTATATATATTGGAGGTAAGCAGACAAAAAGTAAACATCACAAAACATCACAAACAATATGTACCTTGCAAGGGAAATCCAAATATCCAGAAGGTATAAATGGCAAAGATGAAGCGCTGCAGCCACTCTGACAGGATCGCAAAACCCCACACAACGATAGTAACCTCGCAACAACGCACAAAGGACTAGAACGTTGGAGTACACAAAGCACCCTGGAACAATGGATGGGGGCGCAGTTTTCCGTTTTCATCTATTGCTGAGGTGATGTTGTGGCCACCAATCGGAGCTGAGGGGCGTTAAAACCTAGTCCCGCCTGCACCGCTGACATATAAGTCACCAAAGAGGTCGCTCGTCGTTCATAAAGGGTGTCAAACTCAGCGATTCAGGCTCACCAGCGGGACGCCAACGATCAAAATACGGCCCAGAACGTTCGTGCACGATCAGCGACATCGCAGCAGGGGCCACATCGCTGCTACATGTCACACACAGCGACATCGCTGACGATGTCTCTGCTGCATCATAAAATCTGTGTCGCTTAAGCGATATCGCTAGCGATCTCGCCTAGTGTGACAGTACCTTTAGAAACAAATATAGTTGAGGAACTAAGATGGTCTTTGGATATATAAATATTTCCAAATTGAGGAGAACCACAAATAAACCCTCACTAGAAGACCGTAAAATTTAACTTTTATTTCTGTTAAATACCCTTTGTATATACTTTATTTTAATTAACAAAAATGAAAGTTAAATTTTATGGTCTTCTAGTGAGGGTTTATTTGGGGTTTCCCCCAACTTGGAAATGATTTACAACCATTTTTTTTTTACCATTGACATCCATAGTAAACAGATCGATTAAATAGCCAAGGTTTCTTCAATTTGAAACGGATCTGTTTTTTTGCTCTGCCTTTGGTTTGTGGGAAGGTCTTTGCTCTATTCTGCTTGTTTTGGAGGGAGAAGGCTTCATTCTTTGCATTTGAACAGACAGGCTGGGGGTCTTCAGCCTATTGTCTTGTATGGGAAGGATTGTTTGGAGACTTGAGAACAGACATCCTCTGGCTCATCACCAGTTTTGTATTTGTTTTTATTCAATGCCCATACTGTGACAGTAACCATCGTTTTAATCTTCATTTCATAAATCAATAATACACATGAAAATAAGCAACTTTGTAATGTATCTTATCAGAGAAATCTGCTTCTTTCATTTAATCTTTCATAAATGAATAGTACAAATGAAAATAAGCAACTTTGTAATGTATCTGCTTCTTTCCCTTACACAATTGATCAGTCATCAAAATTGTCAATTCTGGGGTAAAATGTGTATTCAGTGAAGACTTTCCCATTACTGAGATAGGAGATGGCAGCTGCTAGTAAGATTCTATGCAGATGGGGGAGGAGCTCTGCCTGTAGCTCCTCCCTCCTGGCAACTACATAGAATCTTACCAGCAGCTGCCATCTCCTATCTCAGTAATAGGAAAGTCTACACTGAATACACATTTTACCCCAGAATTTACAATTTTGATGACTGATCAATTGTGTAAGGGAAAGAAGCAGATACATTACAAAGTTGCTTATTTTCATTTGTGCTATTCATTTATGAAAGATTAAATGACTGTTATTCTGTAATGGATCAGTTTCAAATGGATGATTACGCGACAGCTCACATGTCCAGTAGTCATCTGTTTGAAACTGACCCAGGAAGCAAACAATGGATCCATTGCAAATAAAAGAAAAACGGGACACCTATTTAGGCCTCTTTTACACATCCGTTTTTTGACTTCAGGCACGATCCGGCGTGTTGTTAAAAAAAACGGATCCGGTACCGGATGCGTTTTTTTACCATTGACTTTCATTAGCGCCGGATTGCGCCTGATGTCATTGCGTTGTATCCGATTTTGTCCGGATCCGGTGGAAATGTACATTCCGGCGGCCGGACAAAACGGTGCATGCAACGTTTTATTTTGTTTGCCGGAGCCGCCTGATAGTGCCCGAAGCGGCGCATCAGGCGGCTGGAAATAATACAAGTGAATGGAACCAGATCAGTGTTTTGTGAAATCCATCAAAAGACTGATCCGGATTCTGGAAATCAGGGACTACTACTACTTACTACTACATTTTCCACTGTCTCCGGACATCCAAAACCATCTTTTTCCGGGTTCAAAAGTTCAGGTCGGATCCAGCAAAAACAACTGATCCGTTGCATCAGTTTTTTCATTTCAGTGCCGGATCCGTCCCTTCAGGTGTTCGACTGATTATGCCTGACACAAAAAAACGGATGTGTGAAAGAGGCCTTAAACAGATCAGTTTTCCATAGACTTCAATGTTACAAAACAGATCCTGTTTTTTTTTTTGCAAGACAAAAAAAAGTTGTGTATGCATAACTAACAGATGATTACTGGACATGTGAACAGAGCCTTAAGGGTATGCCACACTAAACAACATCGCTAACGGGATCGCTAAAAAACGTCACTATTTAGCGATCCCGTTAGCGATATTGTTCAGTGTGGCAGCTTCCAGCGACGAGCTTCCTGCTGTGATCTCGCTCGTCGCTGGAATCGTTCCGGACCCTATTTCATCGCTGGCGCTCCCGCTGGGTGAGTATCTAATCGCTGTGTGGCACCTTTTCTTAGCGATTTAGCGGTACTTTTGTACCGCTAAAGTCGTTAAGGAGATCGCTAATCGCGATAGCATCGTTAACTATATCGCTAAATGTGGCCGCATTTAGCGATATAGAAACAATCCGCTAGCGATCTCATTAGTATGCAATGCTAACGAGATCGCTAGCGGGATAGCTTAGTGTGGCAGTACCTTAAGTCCTCTTGGCAGATTTGTTGCAGAAAAAAACCTATTTATTTGAATGGGGCTTCCTGCAGCAATAACAGCCCCTTTCATATAAACAGCACTGATTTCTAGTTGCAGAAACCTCCGCAATAAATCTGTCATTTGCCTCCAAAGGATGCATTATAGCACTGAACATAGAATCAATACATAGAAAAGTGGAAAAACATCAGTACAAGGATCTGTTCACTGTCACAGTATGGGCATTGAATAATAACAAATACAAAAATGGTGATGAGCCAGAGGATGGCTGTTCTCAAGTCTCCAAACAATCCTTCCCATACAAGACAATAGGCTGAAGACCCCCAGCCTGTCTGTTCAAATGCAAAGAAGGAAGCCTTCTCCCTCCAAAACAAGCAGAATAGAGCAAAGACCTTCCCACAAACCAAAGGCAGAGCAAATGGATGTCCCCCCATCAACCCTTCCTTTCCAAAAAGATGGGGGAGGAGGGCTGAGTATGTGAGCAGGGCATGGGCATGTGGACACAGGATACAGCCATTTACCTGCTGCATCACAGCCATTAGCAGAAGTGACAGACAAGTGACACAGCATAGGCAGCAGCACTGCTCACAGAACTGACAGGTGATTTACAGCCACAGGGGGCAAGCACTAACCAAACCGCACAACCCATCATAGAAACAAGGGTCAAAATCTGCACATGGGAACAAAGACTAGATCAGCACATGGCATGGACAGCACTGTACATACTGGAGAGACCAGACAGTGCATCACCCATTGTACCCCCTCTATACTCACTGATCAGGGCCAATCTGTACTGTGGGGTGCGGGATCCCCCCTAAAAATGGATCCTTCAAAGTAAACTTTTCCTCCTGACAGACTGTTTCTTAGGCCTCTTTCACACATCCGTTTTTC